>JAAIXJ010001827.1:0-61314 GCA_013403705.1 Heliconius hermathena
ATATATATGACATGAAGTCAGTCAAAACACTGTAAATTCGATTTAAACTCGAGGAAATGAAATATTTAAAATTTTTGTCTTCGTTCTAGTAAAGGGGCAAAGCGCGGCGTTGAATTCCACCACTCAACATGCAGCGTCCAAAATTTGGCGGAAAGTGGGGAGCGGAGTGTTTTAACACTGGGCTCCTTCTGCCCACCCTATTACAAGCGGGATACAGCGTGAAGCTGATTAAATAAAAAAGAATAAGACAAAATGTATAGAAATGTTGTCTAAATATATCTGTTAAATATAATATAAGCTTCGCCTCGCATTACTATTGCTGAATAAAAAAAACTCAACCTACGACTAAAACATTGGCAGCCCCAATGAATACACTATTCATGAGAATATATAACGAGGTATTATATATCATCTAGTCTGTCATGTTTATTTTAAAAACAGCCCTATTTTTAATATATTGTTTCATATCCTTAAGCGTAATATATCTATTTTATAAATTTTAGAGGAAATATTATAAAAAAATCAGCTTTACGCTTTTTCTCATTTAGTGGCAAATCTAATGAACCGTATTTGATACTAGAGCGGAATCAAGAAAATAATAGAAAAATTTAATCATTTCACTGAGTGGCGTTCGGACCTAACACCACTTTGTATATAGTAAGAAGCTAATCTTAGCTTCTTACTATATATAATACGAAATATATTACGAATATCTACTCGTAATATATTGACACATCTATCTATTTTATAATTTTGGCTTCTGTTTGAAGAATTGCATATTGATCGATACAAAAAAACACGGAATTAAGTTTCGCCAGTCAACGTGCAATGTCTCGAATTCAGAAAAAAATCGGAGACGGTGTCTTGGCACAAATTCTGTCTGTCAATTGTTAGCATAAATTACTTATAGTGTAGTAATAGGTGTCACTGTAATTACGAGGACGTCTTTTGATATTGCTTCCATTATCGATTGTATTAAGTGGCGGTAGTGTGCTGCGTCTTTTCCGGTGGATTTCCAATATAAGCACAAACGACACGGCACTCATGTTCATTACTTCTTAAGATTTTGTCGAGACAACTTGTCATTAGAACTAATATTTAAATATTGTAACTAAAAGTTTATATACAAGCGAATTGTATAGAACAAGTGTAAATAAAGTTATTGTAAAAGCTGGATTTTGTGTCTGATTTGTTGGTTCGTCCGACACTATTCTTTTTTTCCCATCCAATTTCTCCTATCTAAGTAAGCCAGCGAATGATAAATGTTAAAACATAACATTGCATTCGAGTGGGAATGAAACTTACAACCACGTCATTTAATAATGGCATAATCCAGGCTCGTCCCAGCTGCCCTATTACAATACTACATTCTACTTTTATATTTTTATATTCTATTTCATTTGTATTATTTATTATCACTTAGGCACATTTTTTTTAGCTTCACGCTGTATCCCGCACACAGCAGGGTAGGCAGAGGGAACGTAGTGTTAAGACACTCCGTTCCCCACTTGGGGAACTTACAGTGAAATAAAATGAACATTCTATAAAGATATTGGACTAAAGAGTATTTATAATTTCAAAGAACATGAAATTATTAATAATACATGTATTGTATATTGTGGCGCAGTGGCACAATGTCTGACTTTAAACTTGACGGTCGTATATCCCGGCATTAAGTTCCGCCACTCCACATGAAAAATCTTAAAAATTAGGCTGTGGAGAACGGAAATAAAAAGGTCTTAACAATAGGTATCCATATCTTCATACATACGGAATACAGCGTCAAGTTAAATCAAAAAAACATACCTCAATATGTACGAGTATGAGGTGAGTGTTGAGTTGAGCTGAGTGTCTCAGCCAAACCTATTCTGTAACTATGGTAACCGTAAAACAAACCTACAAAACATTCCGAATTAAATACAACCAATTTTTGAGAATAATTGGCATGGATTGGTGAATTCTATTTAAATTTGCCAATTCTATCTATTTACAGACCCTAATTGTTAGCTGTTCTCAAGTAAATATTTATTAAACGCGCCATCAGTACTAATTCGTCCAATCGTACAAAGCGATTATTGCATAAGAACAAATAACGGCCATTTCAGTGGTGGCTCGTCCAAAAGTGGATTCAGTATCAGTTATGCTGGTCACATAGCGACAATTAAATTTATTACTCGGTTTGCATTACTATACGAAAGAAGTAAATTTTGTACTGGCTTTGTCGACGTGATATGTATTATATTATCGTTATATAATAATATCTATTATAAAAATAAAAAATAAAATAAATCAGCTTCACGCTGTATCCCGCACGCAGCATGGTAGGCAGAGGGAACCTAGTGTTAAGACGACGAAGAAGACTCCGTTCCCCACTTTCTGCCGAATTCTGGAGACATTGCGTGTTGAGTGGCAGAACTCGATGCCCCGCTTAGCCTCAACACCAGAGCGAAGAAATGGAAATATAAATTTAAGTAAATATTTCATCTCCTCGAATGTGGATCGAACCCACAACCAGTCGGTTTTACAGTCACACTTTGTGCCCCTGCGCCATGACTGGAATATTATATTTTTTTACTTATAATATATTAAAGTAGTTTTGTTTATTAGACTCTCACGCCAAAACTTGTCAACCGATTAACATGAAACTCTGTTCACATATTATTAGAGGTGTTAGAAATAAGTAGGTAGGTACTATATGTAGTTAACCTATAATATAAGTAAAACATTTTTTTTTAAATAAAACAGACTTCAAAATTATACACAAAAATTTATATGTACAAATACAAACAAAAACTAAATTGCTTTAAAGTCGGGAAAACTGAAGAGTAATAAGTGAAATTATTGAGACTTATACGAGAATGTACCTATTTACTGTTTAAAATCCATTATTTTGGAGTAGGTACTAAACTGGGTAGTTTTTAAAAAAATTTGCTTGCTTTTAAAAACTACCCAGTTTTTATATATCCAATCAAACTCTTTTAAGCGGTTCAAAAAAATGTGTTCTTTTCAAAAGGATGCTCTTACAATATTATATTATAAAATACATTGTAAATGCAATGACGGATTCCGTATATATTCTTTTTTTCTTTTATTTTTTAGCATCCCGCTGTATTCCGCACACAGCAAGGTACCTAGTGATAAGACACTCCGTTTCTCATTTTGCGTGGCGGAACTCAACACTACGCTTTGCCTCGACACCAAAACGAAGAAATATAAATATTAAATATCGCATATTCGAACCCACAACCAGTCTCGTAACAGTTACACTTTGATCCCCTGCGCCACGACTGGCCTCTGATAGCCTCCATATTTTATTGATAATTTAAACCAGCTGTGAACAATCAATGGCGTTCGATTCAATGTATTATCTGAATTTTATTGAATCGCATTACAATCATTTCATATGGAGCTTTTAAACAACGCGCGAAGTTGCCTTTTAATATAATGAATGTTGACTATTTTGTACGCAGCTTTTGTCGTTTACCAATTATATATTGCCGGTTGTATTTTAATTTTATATGGCCGAATTCATTTTACATAAGTGCATTTTAAGTGATGTGAATCATTTTATTATTGTTTCAATGTATAATAAATTTTATATCTATATATATAAAAGGACTTGTGCTGACTGACTGAGGTAAGACGCACGCAGAGCCGTAACCGCTGATGGTAGAAACGTAAAATTTGGGCAGATGTTTATTTTCATATTCTGGACATCCACTAAGAAGGGAATTTGAAAAATTTTAACCCTAAAGGGATGAAATAGGGGTTGAAAGTTTGTATGGAAAAAAAATTTAATCTGTACCGATTTTTATAAAATTTGAAATTCAGACTCTTAAAAATATTTCATTGAACACGTGTTTCATGGTTTTTAAGAATTCACCCCCTAAGGGTTCAAATAAGGGGTTGAAAGTTTATATGGAAAAATCTTTAAATTGCCACCGATTTTTATAAAAATTTAAATTCAGACTGTTAAAAATATTTTATTGAACACGTGTTTCGTGGTTTTTTTAGAATTCACTCCTAATAAGCGGGCGAAGCCGCGCGCGCCCTCTAGTATTATATAATTTTTACACTACTTACTTTGTTTTAGATGTCATATTGGACAATAATATAAAAAATAATTTAAAAATATCGATCAAGTGCGAGTCGAGTTCGTGCACGTAGGGCTTCTTACCATTATCTATAAGAATGGAAAAAAAATCACGTAGCCATTTTTAATATGTACTTATATGTACATAAGTGGCACATATGTATGTGAAAATTTTAACTATCTAACAATCATGGTTCATAAATAGCTAACAATAATTAGATAAAATAATATATAACAATCATGGCCTGGCGACAGACATACAGACAGATGGACGAACGGACGGCGGAGTCTTAGTAATAGGATTGCATTTGAGCCTTCGGATATAGAACCCTAAAATATAAAAGCAAAGAATCTCGGTCTCTTTCATCCAATATATAATTAAGTTAAATTTTATCAACGCTATCAGAATTTATAAGCAGCAATCTATCTCATATTTATAGATTATCCTCCGTTATAAGCTGCTTATATACAAAATTTCATCAAAATCTGTTCATCTAATTTAAAAGACTTATAGCATTAGAATGATTAACTTAAAAAAAATAATCTGTATTATTATAGCATTTAATCTTCTTTCATAACCACAATTACATAAAAAGTGATCAATCTTTTAATTTATTCCTTACAGCGACACTTGTGAATGATAAATTAACTTTAATAGATTCCGGTCCCCTACATTAGCTGCATCTTGTATAGGCGGGCGTTGCCTTAGATTAAATTGAATTAATATACTTTATGTTCATTAGCTATGAAAGTATGTAAACGGTTAATAAAAGCAGTACTTCGTTGTTTTATGTCTTTTTAATATATGTTTATTTTCCATCCATTCGTTTATTAAAGATTTTAATTTGTACATTGTTTAATAAAATGAATTTAAGTGTTTTATATTGTGTTAACTTTTAAATGATTTGTTGAAGCATTGATTTTTTTCTTATTTTCTGCCTTTTAGTTAGTTTAAGAGAAACTGTAATAAAACATATTTTTTTAAACATTTAGCCCGATATATAACTCGTAAGAAGCCTTAGTTCAGTAAGCACTTTTCAAATAAATTCTATTATAAGAAATACATAAACAATCAATCTATTACTGATATTAATTGTAATACAATACAAATAACATTCGTAATAAAAAATAATAATAATTACGATTTATATATAAAGCTAAAATGGTAATTAAAATTGAGCTTTTTTATTTATTTTCCAGTATAAACAACTTTAATCAGAATTTCATCAACTTTATTCAGAATTAAGTTACGAAAATGACTAAAAATAAGCTATTTCCTTCCAAAATAAATATACAATATTAGATTATACAATTAAAATAATATACTAAATTGCCTAGAATTGATGAGAACATCGCTTATCTGAATATAACAATAAAAGCAATTTGAGAATATGACAGTGTAATTCCACTTCATATGACCTCCTATGAAGAGTTGATATAATCACCTTATGATATCAACTCTATTTCTTAATATCCTTGAGATCTTGAAGATTTTATGGAATATATATAGAAAACATGTACTATAAAACAATGTATATAATATATTAAACTCTGCTGTTACTGAGCGACTACCAGGAAACGCACAGTCGAAACGCGTAGTACAACGCTGAAATTTAGCACGATGGTTTCTTGGGTAGTGTAAAAACCTACATTTCTTTGGGGACTAGAAAAAACAAGCTTATTGTTTCATAGTTCATAAAAGTTGAGGGCGAAAGGCAAATATTGGCGTTTCGAGGGATTCTAGGAACTCTATGCTTAAATTCTGGTACGAATATGTTTATTGTACTTTTTTTTGGAAAATTAAGCGTGAAAATATCACTTTGAGCATGTGGTGTGTGTGTGAGAGCACAATTGAAGAGTGATAGTAAGTAAGTACCTAGACTGTAAAATCGACTGGTTGTGGGTTCGATCCACACTCGAGGAGATAAAATATTTACTTACATTTACATTTTCATTTCTTCACTCTGGTGTCGAGGCAAAGTGCGGCGTTGAGTTCCGCCACTCAACACACAATGGCTCCAGAATTCGGCTGAAAGTGGGGAACGGTGTGTCTTAACATTAGGTTCCCTCTGCCTACCCTGCTGTGTGCAGGATATGATTTTTATAGAAAAATAAACAGCTTCATCGAGACTTGGCTGGTTTTTTACAAGATGTTTTTGGTGAGACCACTTTTAACATTTAAGACTACCACCATAAAAGTTTAGTTCCACCACTCAACATACAATGTCTTAAAAATTGGGCGAAAAGTGAGGAACGGATTTCCATAACATTAGGTTTCATCTGCCTATTGCACTCATTCTATATAAAACTCATTTTGTATTTTTTAATATTTTTAACATGTTTTTAAATTGTATGAAATATCAATAAATTTTCACTTTTTGGATTTTTTCCTTTACGTGTACTGTAAGTTCTTCTTGTCAAATTTCGTAACTATAAGTTCACGGGAAGTACCCTAGGTTTTGTTTACTCCGTGAGTTTCTTACAAAATGCCGCAAGAATGATGCATAAACGCTCGTATCTCTTGATTGCGTCGACTTGGAAGCTTGATTTTTTTTGTTGTCTACGGGACGATAAATTTGAATTTTTGATATAAATTTCAGATCGATGCATCTACGTGATCTCGAGATAAATGATCTCGTCAGACGACTTGCAAAATGATCCTATAAGCGTTCCGTTTTGTCCTTTTCGGTACGAGACCCTAAAATTAGCACAATGTTTCCTTTTATACAATATTCTAAATTTATAGAATTATTATATTAATTAGAATTTTAAAAAATCATATATAAACCATATATAACAGAAATACAAACAAAACGAGTAACGTCGATAAATAATGAATAAATAACTAAGCACTAAAACGTGATTTTCTTAGAAACATTCACTTCTTAGCGAAATTCAAATCGAGTTGTATACAAAATCGCCCCGTGAGACGTCCGTGGATATATAAATTGCTGTATTTATAATTGGAAGAGAAAGAGAGACAGAGAATAAGCTTATAGATCATACGCTTAGATCTGGTAAGAGATTCTTGTTTTCAATGTGCTTTACAAGTGCTTCGAATTGGCATATCGGGGCCTTTGTGGCTTAGTTGGTTATAAGTTCGATACCCGTTTTGAACTATGCTTAAGCTTAAAGTATGTATCAGCTTCAGCGTCAAACACATATAGTAGGGTAAGCAGGGGGAACTTAGGGTTAAGACACTTCGTTCCCCACCTTCTGCGGAATTTTCGAAGCATTGCTTGTTGGGTGGCGAAACTCAACGCCGTGGTTTTGTGTTGGTACCAGAGAAAACTTTAATAAATAATAGTAAATTCCCCCGAATGGAGATCGAACCCGCACCCACAAATCAAATAAAATTAAGCAGCAGTAGCATTTAACGATTGACATTAGCTTACTCTTTTTCTCTTTTAAATATTTTGTTTTAATAATTTCAATAAAAGTTCAACGCAACTTGAATAAGACAAATGTAGTGGCAAGCAATGACCATTGCGGCGCAAAGAGACAATATATCATTGCAACTACAATGGTTGTCGATTCAAATTCCCACCAGAAAAATAAATATATTTAGTTGTTAGAGCAAACTCTCGATTAATCATTTTTTTTATCAGCTTCACGCTGTATCACGCACACAGTAGGGTAGGCAGAGGGAACCTAATGTTAAGACACTCCGTTCCCCACTTTCTGCGGAATTCTGGAAGCATTGCATGTTGAGTGGCAGAACTCAAAGCCGCGCTTATCCTCGACACCAGAGCGAAGAAATGGAAATATAAATTTAAGTAAAGATTTCATCTCTTCGAATGGGGATCGAATCCACAACCAGTCGGTTTTTCAGTCACACTTTGTGCCGCTGCGCCACGACTGGCCTAATTAATCAAATAATTTACAATATTAATAAATAAATAATTTACAATATTGTAAATTAGTTATGATCAATCGAGTTTACCCATCATACACTTATTATTATCTAGGATGGTGGGTTCATTCACTTTCTATCACACGAATACCAAACACAAGTTACTATGTTGCAAACTAACATTCATAGGTCACTGTCGCCTATAAAAATAATGACAGTTTGCCGGAAATCGTAAAACGGTAGCGTATTGAGTTACACTCGTCTCTTTAATAGGATTAACCGTTAATGCGTGTTGGAAAATTCTTGACCCATAGTTAATTTGTATGTGGGGAGCATATCTTATCTTATTATTACAGTTTTATCGGCATATTAATTGTTATTTTAAGCATTGGAACATCACTAGCATAAGAATTGCTTTAGCTCAATTGTAGATTCGATTTTTTTTTTGTGGTTGAAAGTTTAAAATTGATTATTGAAGCCAGCTGTGGCGCAGGGGCACAAGAGTGTGACTGTAAGCGTGACAGGGTTTGGGTTCGATTCTAACTTGAGGAAATGAAATATTTAATATTTGCATTTCTTCGCTTTAGTGTTTTAACACTAGGCTCCTTCGGCCTAACGTGATACATGCTGGACTGAGTGTGAAGCTGAAAAAAAACAAAATTATATTAATAGCTTCACGCTGTATCCCGCATATAGCGGTTAATGCAGAGAAAATTTAGTGTCGAAACACTCTTTTCTCTTTTTCTAGTTTTTATACTGTTGTCTGAACAGTGTTTAATTAAGAATTATTTTTGCTTAAACAACTATCTTTTGAAAATTATCCATAAATTATAATATGGGGAATCTTAACACTAGGCCCTCTCTGCATTATAGGGTTACTGTTTGCGGGATACAGCGTGAAGCTGATTTAATTATATTATGGCTTAATATTTTCTCGATAATAAAACCCATATGAACCATATACAAACAATAACTTAATATAAATAACGATATAATTTGTTTATAATACTCCAAAACACTTGTACAAAAAGACAACATTTTCTATACATATGCTAGCACTTAACTCTAGTTTATTTAAAGCGTTAGTCCCAATTCCCGCAGACATAAAATGAACTATTAGAAATAATCCGACACGAGGATGTCTCGTAATTGTGTCAACACTATGCCTTTCATAATATATATAGCTACTGGGGCTTCGATAGTGATGTGCGGCCAGTATTTCATAATATATATAGTTACTGGAATTTCGATAGTGACGTGCGGCAAGTATTAACATCTCGTATAGATAAATGAGAATCGTGTTCATAAATAATAGCATCGAGTTAAATATCTCGATTTACTGGTATTACATTTTAATCGTTTTAGTTTGGTTTTCAATATGTAAGCTGCTATAGGGCGATGTATTCTGTTAAATTGTCTTGATATTAATAAGAAGTTATTATTATTATACATAACATTTATATTAAGATTCGTAGTTCGAGGGCACTCGTGTCGCTGGGGCACAATCGTGTGATCGTAGACATGAAAGGTTATGGGTTCAATCCCCACTGGAGAAAACTAGAGAAAATGAAATATTTTGTATTTTAGATCCCTCTATCTGGTAATAAGGCTAAGCGTGGCGTTGGGTTTCACTACTCCATACGCTATGCTTCTAGAATTCGGCAGAAAGTGGGGGAACGGAAGTATCTTAATGAGAATGGAGTGTCTTGACTCTGTCGACACTAGGTTCCCAGTTTCAGCTACTTACACTGCAGGATGAAGCGTGGAGCTATAAAAAGAGGATTTCAGTTAACTTGATTATCTTTTCGACCAACAGACTGGTTTATCCAGACCGCAAAGTAATAATAATATAATAATAATAATAATTAATTTAAGACACTCCGTTCCCCGCTTTCCGCCGAATTCTGGAGGCATTGCGTGTTGAGTGGCGGAACTCAACGGCGCGCTTTGCCTCGACACCAGAGCGAAGAAATGAAAATATAAATGTAAATAAATATTTCACTCCCTCGAGTGGGGATCAAACCCACAACCAGTCGATTTTACAGTCACTCTTTGTGCCCTTGCGCCGAGACCGGCTTCTTCTTCATAGAGAGATTTCGCTAGCGATGAAAAAGGCAAACAAAACCAGAAAACTACTATTAACAAGAAAATAATTGACTACGTAGGTAGTAGGTACGTAGGGAGTAGATAGTACGTATAACCCTTATACCCTTATGTACATCAAGAAATAAGATATTACACTTATTTCTTTAAATTTTAACCTTAAAGTATAGACAATTCGGCTTCGATAAATAAGATTTTCCCCCAATATTATATGCATATTCAAGTTAAATACAATAAATATATGGATATCTATACATTTATTGTATTTAACATAAGTATGGATATCCATATATTATAAACATTTAATATAGCTTAAAGCTATTTGATCCCACTTAATAACTCCGCAACAAACTATTGTCCTTCACTGTTAAAGGGTACACGGGGGTTAAATTTTATATTCGATAATGCCTACGGCTTAGTAGCGTGTGTAGGCATTCTATTCTAGCATTATATTTATAAATTGGGATAACTGCTTATAAGCACTATTTGTTAAGAATAATAGTATTTTTATGAGGCCAGTCGTGGCACAGTGGCACAGTCACCACAGTGTGACTATAGATACGGCAAGTTGTGGATTCGATTCCCACTTGAGGGTTAGGAGAAAATGAAATATTTAATGTTTTTATTTCATCGCTCTGGTGTCGAGGAGAAACGCGACGTTGTTGTCACCACTCGAAGCCACTGAAGCGGAGTGTCTTAATATTAAGCTTCCTCTGCCTACCCTGGTACATGTTGGATACACGTGAAGTTGAAAAAAAAACAACTGCATTAATTTATAATATATTTGTTTTAGCATATTAGCGTATTTTTTTATGTCATTAATAAATTTAAGTAACGACAGAAAAAAAATATCATTAAACTTTTAAATTTAAATTTTTAATTATAATCAGATTTTTGAACTTCACAATGTGAAATAAAGAACTGCAACTGTTATTATAAAAAAAAATAATCAGAGTCTCTTTTAAATGGAATTTGTACTCGGCTTTGTCCACATAAAAATTAAAACGGCGGTACTCGGAAAGAAGTAACTCGATTGTCACTTTGTAATGAACATTTAAATTATTGTTCGTTTCCGCTTTATTTTCGTGAAACGTGTTGATTTTTCGCATATTATAATATTTTTTTATATTATAGCTTAGTTATGCATATAGCAGAGAGTTTAAAACTTCCCTTCCAGTGTTAAAACACTCCGTCCTTTATTTAATCGGAATAGATAAATTTAAACAATTGCAATTATTTCCTCGAGTGGAATTTGAATTAAAGAAATATATTTATTTGTTTAGTCACATAAAGTGATTAAAATGTGAAATTTCTTAAGCAACCAATTTCGCTTCAAACGTAAACATTTTAAAAAGCTTAGAGCGGAAATATTTAAGGCGTACAGCCACATACCTTCGTGTTATCTTAGTTTATTTCCCAAGGCATCCGAATAGTGCATGCTTCTCGACCAGGATCAGGGACCCTTGGGGAGTCTTTCCGTACTGAGTTTCTAGTAGAAAGTAAGGGTTAATGGGCCAAGCTGGAGGTCAAGTTATAGTAGACCGTATTTAGTTGGTAGGGTAAGGAAGTACATGTTTATGATCCTCAATGTGACCACAGCGTCCGTAAACACGCTTGATACTCGATTTTACGCGCTCACATAGTTTAATATTAATTTAGTTTGAAGATTATACTCAAGAACCCTCTAAACATCTTGAAAGTTTAAATTACAAAGTTCGATTTGTATAGTTTATATGATAGAATATAGTATGAATAATTAATAGACATTTTGTACGAGGAAGAAACTGGGAAATTCAAAAGAAAGATGGAAACCTTAACTCGAAAAAATGCTTCTTCTTTTCCATTTTTCTTTTTTTTATCTATTGTCTAATCTTTACTTTATTGTACATATTTATTCTTTATACTTCTCGATTAATTGTTAGATAATTATGTAAATTTAGATTATATTTACATTATATTTTGAGATAATATTCTGTTTATTTTTAATGCTTGTATTTAATTATGTAATAGACCAGTCGTGGCGCAGCGGCACGAGATGTGACTGTAAAACCGACGAGTTGTGGATTCGATCCCCACTCGAGGAGATGAAATATTTAATTAAATTTATATTTCCATTTCTTTGCTCTGGTGTCGAGGTTAAGCGCGGCGTTGAGTTCTGCCACTCAACACGCTATGCTTCCAGAATTCGGCAGAAAGTGGGGAACGGAGTGTCTTAGCACTAGGTTCCCTCTGTCTATCCTGCTATGTGCGGGATACGGCGAGAAGCTGATTATTATGTAACGACATATGAAACGAATGAAATGAATGTATAAAGGGACGCCTTTAAACACCATTGTCATTCGAAAATTCGTTGAAGCTGTTGTAGCGCAACGGCACGGCACGGCCTCTCATTGTGAATTCACGACAGTTGTGAGTTCGACCCCGTTCGCACTTATTATTTTCATTTTCTCGAATTGCTAACAAGACACTCTCTTCTCTCTCAAGATTATTTTCTACAACATTTAGGAGTACCTTAAAAGCTTATAATAAATTAATAAGAAACACTTTAAAATATTCCCAAGTGGCTTACTAAAATCAGATGACTGAGTGGCCAAAGCGCTTTGATCGGTTTAATAGAGGGCGTGGGTACAAATCAACAAAATTTGATATTTTCTAAAAAGCACTTTACTCTGTTAAGAACATTAAAAAATATTCTGTATTTAATCAATTTAATATTCTATATTTAATAAATTTTAATTTATAAAATAATCATTGAGGCCAGTCGTGGCGCAGTGGCAAGTGTAACTGTAAAATTGACTGGTTATGGGTTCGATTCCCTTTCGAAGAAATGAAATATTTACTTACATTTATATTTCCATTTCTTCGCTCTGATATCGACATCAGAATGCCGACGCGCAAAGCGCGGTGTTGAGTTCCGCCACTCAACACGCAATGCCTCCAGAACTCGGCAGAAAGTGGGGAACGATGTGTCTTAACAATAGGTTCCCTCTGCCTAGGATAGGCGTGTGCGGGATACAGCGTGAAGATGATTTAATAAATTTATGAAATATTTTACCTATTGCAATATGTGTTTAAACTTAGCACAATACCTTTAACCTTAAGGTTACTTTAACAGAATTGTCAAAATGTCACGTTCGAGACTGAGGTCGAAAGTCAAATAGAACCTTATTTCATAACATTGTACTGTCATTATAAACATTCTATGTACATTATTACAGTAATTCGTTCAATTTAAACTTATTCTCATATATTTTATCTTTGACTAAGAATACTGTATATTATTAATAATAATAATAGTAAAGGTATTAATTATTTTTCAATTTGTAACAGGAATATATATTTACAGATTCAAAATAAAAAACAGCAAAGAAAGATTGAAGTTGAAATTAAATGAGTTTTTAATAATTATAGTTTACTTTTTATTCGACTTACGTTTTACAATATTAACTTTTCTATATATTTAAAACCATAAATACGAATGTTTCTTTTTTGTAACCTTTTCTAGATTAAACTATATTAAAGTGACGATAATTTCTATCAATATATATTAGTATTAAATCATAAACATAGAAAGCTTTTATAAAAAAGCTAGTGACCAATTCGCGGCTTTTTTTAAACATATATATGTGATTGTCACGTTTTGTGTTAGAGCAGTGGTTCCCAACCTTTTCTTGATCAAGGACCACTTTTATATCATTCTTGGTTGCAGGGACCACTATGTATGTAGGTATAATAAAAATTAACTGTAATAATCAAACAGAAACTTCGCCTCACCATCCCCAGTCATAAAATTAAAATCACTCACGGACCATAATTAGTCTTCTGCGGACCACTGGTGGTCCGCGGACCACTGGTTGGGAACCACTGTGCTAGAGGCATAAAAAGTAGAGTCACGTGTTACTGTATAATTCACATCATCGGAAATAATCAATCATTCAAAAATTTCAAATCCAAATTTAAAATTCTCGTTGTAATTGAAATATTAAATATTTTAATTCCTTCGCTCTGGTAACTAAGGCAAAGCGCGGCGTTGAATTCCACCACTCAACATGCAATGCCTCCAGAATTCGGCAGAAATTGGAGAACAGAAGTATCTTAATGGGAACGCAGTGTTTTAACACAAGATTCCCTCTGCCTTCCCTGCTATGTGCGTGATAGAGCGTGAAGATAAAGTAAATACATATACAGTAGCTATATCAAATATATGTGTAACTATATCACAAAAGACTATTGAACTAAAATCTGCGATCGATATTACAAACAGAGAAGCCCATTGCGTGATTCCGTCTGAGCTTTAAAGAAGATTGCCCTACAATTTCCATATAAATAAGTGGCAAGTTTAATTGGTCCCAGAATACAGCAGCCGGTATTTACGGCCTCCGAGAATTATTTTCTGTCTACGTTTATGTTTACTAGAAAACTTTAGTTGTACCATGACGTTGATTGTCGAGAGAGAGATCTCTGGGGAGTGCTTAGCTTTACCGAAATTATTGTAAGGAAGTGTATGTGGAGGTTAAGCTAATATTAGAATGTTATTATCACATGCGGATGTACGTCTTATGTGTTTAAAAATAAAGATGAATTTTCTTCATCTAGTGTTGTTTCTTGTTATATTTTTTAGGGTTTCGTATTTTAATGTAAAAACCGATCCCTTATAGGAGCACTTTGTTGTTCATCAAGGCCATTGATCTCGAAATCACTTGGAGGTATCAAACTAAAATTATTATCGAAAATTCAGTTTTACAGTCTCTTAGAGTATAAAAATAAATAATCTCTAAAGATACTAGCTTTTATGCTTCGATTTTGCTGCACTTTGTATGAACTTGGCCGCGTTTTTCGTAAATTGTACTTCCCGTTAACCTATAATCTTTAAATTGGTACGGATTCCTCGGTGAGCGAGTCCGACTCACACATGACCGGTATTTTTTTTTTTTCATATATTTTTTTCTGAAATATTTATTATCTTGAAATGAACTTAAATAACATAATTTAACTTGATAGGAATAATATACATATTATAACGAAATCAAAAACCTCGAGGATTTTACAGAACTCATATTTCTTCCAGAGCAAAATACCATTAAGCTTTTACAATGTCTATCTTAAATTCTAATACAATATGTTATTCTAGAGGACCTCATTCTTCTTCCGCTCCAAGTCTAAAAGTATATTTCGAATTTTCCGACCACATAAAGCGTCATTTTAGTAGTGTCCTCTGGTGATACTTCTATAAACTTATTTTACTTATTTCAGAAACATCTTTTTATTAAGCAAAGAGGTTGATTTACATTTTTATAATAAATTATTGCAAATATTAAAACTTACAAATATAAAATTATACTCACTCACAGTCAGATTCGATATTAATTATAATAATAAGCGATCACTTGTTCTTTATCAGAACGTTTTAAATAAAATATACGAGATACAATAAAATTGACATTTACTATCACAACGTATATAATTACGATGAAGGAATACTTTTAGGAAATTATTATGAGAATAAATCTGGATAAATTATGTTTATATATTTGATGAGTAATTTAGCACAAAGCTTAAAATTTAAGACCAGTCATGGAGCAGGGCACTAAATCAGCTTCACGCTGTATCCCGCACACTGCAGGGTAGGCAGAGGGAACCTAGTGTTAAGACACTTCGTTCCCCACTTCCTGCCGAATTCTGGAGGCATTGCGTGTTGAGTGGCAGAACTCAACGCCGCGCTTAGCCTCAACACCAGAGCGAAGAAATGGAAATATAAATTTAAGTAAATATTTCATCTCCTCGAGTGGGGATCGAACCTACAACCAGTCGATTTTACAGTCACACTTCGTGCCGCTGCGCCACGACTGGCCTACAGCAGGGCACTATATATATTATATATATTATTACACTATATATATTATATACTATTTCCAAAATAGATAGATAATAGTTAAGTTGTCTGTTTACTTGTCCATATTTACTTGTATATTATGTGAATATTAATAAATTAACTGAATGACAATGAAGATGTCACTTAGAGCACCGATATCTTAAATTTTTAACTGATTTCAAAAAGGAGTAGTTCGACGCTTGTTTATTTAGTTGCCTGCCAAGAAAAAATAACGTTAACAGATAATATGTATATATAAAGTGATCATTTTTGAGTAACATATGAAAAGAATATTATTAAATAATATGTACAATATTTAAATATACAATTGGGTGATATCTAATTTTATATCATAAAAGAAACAAAAAAATATATGAAGTTTAATTTTTTTACAAACCTGTCCCTATCAGCCTTAAGCGGATAAAAGAACTCAAAAATACAAAAAATAACTAATCAAAACACCGTCAAAGCTTCACTTTTTATCCCTAGCGGGGTAGCCAAAGTAGAGCACCCAAACGAAGAGCGCTAAACGCTCTCTCTTAAAGAAGATTGTACCTCGTCCACTGTCATCAACATGACTCAGGACCCTCCGAAGGACATGTGTGGGCATGACGAATACATGCCCTACAAGGGGTCCTCATTATTCTCTCGTGACCTTCCTCCAGTATCATCGATACTGTGTTCTCCAAGATCAATCATCAGCCGAAGACTCTCCTGCCTCTTTTTTTTATGGAAAAGACAATGCAAACGAGCGTTCCGCTCACCTTATTTTTTTTATTTGTTTATTTAAAAGCTCTTGTTCCTTTTTTGATTGGCGTATAGAAATGACATAGGTACGAGTACATTCGTTAGCTATTTTTATTAAAATAACATGTATCAATATTTTTCACATTTTCTTTTTACAACTACAATTTTTTTACACAAAAGGCTCACGCGGTTTGTGGTATGGTATGACGGTGCATACAAATTACAAAAATTTCTGCCGCATACGACGCAGTAATTTTGTTACAAATTTTTTAACGAAATTTATATAGCTATATATTTTTTTGGCTGGCTTATCCCACGTTATTTTTTTGTGTTATTTAACTATGGAGCTCTATGCTCTTTTGGTTAAATTATAAAAATAACATTTTGATTATTCTGACTTAAAATATGAAAATAATAATTATTATTAGGTTATAAGGCCACCGGGGTAGCGTTTGACTGTAAGCCTATTGCGCTTGTGTGGGAGTGGGAGATTCTATTCCCAAGATAAGATACTCCGTTTCAATTAAGACACTTCTGTTCCCCAGTTTCCGTGGAATTTCAGTGGCATTGCGTATTGAGTGGCGGAACTCAACGCCGCGCTGTGTTTCGTTATCAAACTGAAAAAATGAAAATATTAAATATTTCATTTCCTCGAGTGGGATGACCATAACCTGTTGTGTTTAACGTCGCATGCTTGTACCCCTGCGCCACAACTGGCCTCAATATATTTTTGTAATTATAATACAAAATATAGAGCCTAATTGTAATATAAAATATAAGGCTTGTAGTTCATATTTAGATATGTATTAGATTGTATTACCCTTTTCTCATCGAAACCTGTTAACTTAAGTCATAGTATATCAAAATACCGAACTAAGACATTTATGAGACTTCATTGATAGTCTTTCTTGTTTAGCTGTCTGTCTATCAATCGTATTAGTTAAGAAACTAATTTATTTAGGTTTTCGATTTTTATAGGTATAGTTCGGTGTATGTGGTAGTTATCCCTTTGTTAATAGTATTTTTTTCTTATTTGGCACTGATTTGAAAAATTACGGATTTTACGGATTTTAGGCATCAATATTTCATTAATATTTTTTTTTTAATTTTGTGCAATTTAAAATTATTTAAAATATTATTTTCAATATTTAGGGTATTTTAAAGCTTGTACATATAGATAGATATAATTTTGAACTTGGTTTTATTGTGTATTCAAAGTCAAGGTCAAAAAATGGGAAAGTACGCTCTTTCAAATAAAAAAAAAATTAAAATTGGTTCACAAATGACGGAGAAATCGACGAATACACACAAAAACATAATTTTCGAATCTAGGACCTTTAAAAAAACTCAATTAAAAAAAATAAAGTTCCTAGTAGTATTTTAACTTATTAATTACAAACAAAATTAGAAATTGATTTAATTTTCTATTGAAAATGTTTACTATAAACATTAAATCTAATTATGAATGCATACGAAATTTGGACGAACAACTTTGAACTATAAAAGGCGATATAAAAGATATAAAATAAAAGATATTTTTTTATAATACTGGTTGGAAAAGCTTTCTATAAAGCTTCGTGTATAACGATAGTACGAGTAGAATTTAAAATGAGACGTCTCTTTGACTGCCTTCTTACAACTTGAGATGCAAAGAAGACTATTACATAGTTCTCCGCATTTTCTTGTAAAAAGTTTTGTATTATAGCGAATTTTTTAATACAAATATAATGATTAAGATATGTAATTATTTAATCAAATATCCATGTATATTGTGTATGACACTATCATAATAAAGTTAAAAAGGTTTTTCATGCATTGGTTGTGGGTTCGATGCGTAAGCCTTAGTCCATAAAAAGTAAAAATTTATAGACCCCAAAAGATAACTATAAAAACAATTTTGTAGGACTTTCTATAGTTATTTATAAATATTATGANACTTGACTACTATTTATTAAACAATATCACTGTATATCTATACAATATCAAAACATTACAAAATATCTGTATAGTGGACTGCAATCACAGTCACAAAAGACATTTCTCATACAAACACACGCCCGTACTGCGTCAACGGTCACGTCCAGTTCCACCGTGGTCGTAGCAATCAAACTTGCAATTACCAGCTACTGAAATAGCAAATTAAACGTCCTTCCGAGTGACAAATTTACGTGGGACTGACACCCGGGGAGGCTGTTTGGAAACTTAACGTTGGATGTGTGGAAACTAATTAATAAACTTGTTTCTGTGTGTATGTAAAAGTAAAATTTTGATTGTCAGCTTCACGCTGTATCCCGCACACAGCAGGGTAGGTAGAGGGAACCTAGTGTTAAGACACTCCGTTCATCACTTTCTGCCGAATTCGGGAGGCATTGCGTGTTGAGTGGCAGAACTCAACGCCGCAAAAAATATGATAAAATTTTGATCTGTTTTTTATTTGTGGATTATTGCAAATATAATATATGTGGTTTTTTTGAGGCTATCTTTACGGTATTGGGTTCGATATTTTTTAAAGATATAGTATCTTTTTTTAGTTTTACGTTTTGGACAGCTCAAAGTACGGGAGGCAGAAGAAACATAGGAATCTAATGGTACACTCTGTTCCCATTAATACACATCAGTTTTCTATTTTCCACTGATTCTGAAGGCATTGCTCATTGAGTGACAGAACTCAACATCGAGCTTTGTGTCGTTGAGAGTGGGGAAATTGAAAATATTAAATATTTCTATTCCTCAAATAGGTATCGAACCCATAACCTGTAGTTTACAATCACACACTTGTGCCCCTGCGCCACAACTGGCCTATACATATGTTTGCTAGTATAATAAGCTAAATGAACCGTTACATATACAGTCTAAGTCGTCTATGATCTGAGTAATTAGAGAAACAAATTAAATGTCACTCCACGACACAATGTGATTCAAATTGAGGTTGTTGAACAATAAATTTGCGGAAAGTAATTAAATGTCTGTGCGTTTAATTAGAGCCTAATTATAATTGACCGTATGTTTTCATTCAATTGAGCATACACGTGTGCCTGTAAACGCAATAGGTTGTGGGTTCGATTCCCACTCGAGGAAATGACATTTTGAATATTTTCATTTTTCTCACGAAATCATTTGAGGCTAGTCGTGGCGCAGCGGCACGAGGTGTGACTGTAAAACCGGCTGGTTGTGGGTTCGATCCCCACTCGAGGAGATGAAATATTTACTTAAATTTAAATTTCCATTTCTTCGCTCTGGTGTCGAGATCAAGCGCGGCGTTGAGTTCTGCCACTCAACACGCAATGCCTCCAGAATTCGGCAGAAAGTGGGGAACGGAGTATCTTAACACTAGGTTCCCTCTACCTACCCTGCTGCATGGGAAATAGCGAGAAGCTGAGAAAAAAAATAATGTTTTCACTGTTTGTTACTTACGCTTATTTAACGTAAGCAGATATTTTCACACAAAAAATACTATATTTGATTTACACTATTATGCTAAATTTGTGTACACTTGATACAAATTGTATACAAAGACAATATTGGAATTACAAAGACGAATTGTGATATTTTTTTTTTAGCATCACGCTATATCCCGTATAAAGCAAGGTATATAGTGCTGAGACATTCTGTTACTCTCTTTTCTCCCAATTATTATTAGGACATTGCATATTGAGTCCGAAACACCGCACATAAAAAATACATAAACAGAGTTTCGTTACAACGAGCGGGAATCGAATTCACAACCGTCACGTTTGCAGACAGTTATTTAGAAGACGATAACGAAACTTTCGATATTTTGTATATGTTCAAAATATTTACTATATATTTTTAAATCATATAAATAAGATAAAGGATAATGTGATAAAAGAGACAAATGAGCAGTATAAACATGAAAAATTATAACATTTTTTATGGATAATACAACAGCCATGTAAACAAGCGTTCGGGTCACCTGAGGATAAGTGATCACCGCCAACAACGACCCCGTGTAATACCGGAGGACGCACTTTTTAAAGGTACCGTATCGTATTAGCCCGGAAACACTACTGCAGGTAGGCCATTGCACAGTTTTTTTGGCGCGTTTAAGGAAGTTGCTATAAAACCACACAGTAGTGGAGAGCCACGTATCCAGATGGTGAGAATGATAGTTTAGCTTTTGACATACTGTGTGGATAAAAAAGTCAGTGGCCGGTATCAGATAAAACAGTTCTCCAGTATACTCACTATGATAAATGCGGTAGAGAACGCACAGCGAGGAGGAGCGAGAGTCTATCGTTTCCCAGATTATTGAATCCCTAATTATTTGTACGGCTGTGCGTTGTATGTGACCAAATAGTTCAAGCTGATATTGGAATGCACCAGCCCATAGATGAAAACAGTACTCCATATGAGGTTGAAAATGGCTCCATACAAGGCCAAGATGTGTTTTGGGGAATCGTGGACAGAGTCTCGCTCTGTTTTTTGAATTAATTCCCAATTTCGTCGAGTATAAAAAAATCAAATGTAAGCAGTAAAGTAAGCAAAATATACATTTAATCGTATAGAAGTACTTCCAGTATTACAAAAATCACATGTTACCGTTACATAGACCGTTTAGAGTAATTGAAATCGTTTAGTCAAATAAAAAGCATGGTATCTATCTGATGTTTTCAACATCGGTGTTGGTTCTATCAATGAAATGAGAGTAATTATTGGATTTTTCAAATATTTTTTACTCAAAACTTTAATAAATGAATTGTGAATAAAAGTTTATTCGAGTTAAATGGGTAACACCGACGATTTTATTATAACTATATTCATGTAAAAGGACCAGCCAGGCACTGGACTGGATCATGATGGCCTTATTATTATTAATAATAATTATATTTGGTTCATATTCACCTGACATAGCAGAGTAGGCAGAGGGACCTAGTGTTACGACACTCTGTTCCTCGATTCTCGCCGAATTTTAGTACATTGTGTGTTGAGCCGCAAAACTTCCCGCTTTATTTTGTTACCAGAGCGGACCAATGACAATATTAATATTAAATTGTCTTTCTCTTAAATAATTGTTGATAAATGAAAAAATATTATTTATTTTTTTACTACGTTTTTTAACAGTTAAAATATTTTTTTTTTGTTTTCTGTTTCTTTTATTTTATAAGTTTTTTTTAAGTGTAAGTAATATCAAAGACTGATTTGTATAATGTTTGTTCTCTTTTTTTATTAATTCATGCATGTCAAGTTAGCCTATAAGTGCGGTATACAATTTATGTTGTAGTCCCTTAAGATTGTTTTGTTTTTAGCATAAGAATTATTACTGTATACAACGTTGGCTTCCTATTAAATAAAATAAAAAATAAAAAAATAATTTACCCCGAGACATAATCGAACCCACAACCCTCGCGTTAACAATTACATGCAGTGCAATTGCGCCACGACGGTATTATTTCCAAATTTATTAAATAAATGAAATTTAACTAACATATATAATACATATATAGAGGCTAGCCGTGGCGCAGGGGCACAAAGTGTGCCTGTAAATCGATATTCATATTTTCTTTCATCTTCGCTCTGGTGTCGAGGGGAAAGCGCGGCGTTGAATTCCGCCACTCAACACGCAATGCCTCCAGAAATTGGCGGAAAGTGGGGAACGGAGTGTCTTAACACTAGGTTCCCTCTGCCTACCCTGCTGTGTGCGGGATACAGCGTGAAGCTGAATAAAAAATATACATATATATACAAATTTCAACAAATCGACCAACATTAAATAATATAATTAATTATTCATTTAACTTCATACTAGACGAGGCATCGATCTGGGTTATAAAATGAGATCGTAGCAATAAATAAGGCCCGATAAATTTGTAGTTCATTGATTTCATTATCGATCCACTTCATCGACATTCGTTACATTTGTTATGGCCGCTTGCACAATGCACAATTTAACTAAAATATTGAAGAATTCAATTATATGGGTATGGGTAGGCAGAGGGAACCTAGTGTTAAGACACTCCTTTCTCCATTTTCCGCTAAATGCTGGAGGATTGTGTGTTGATTAGCGGAACTGAAGCCACGTTTTACCTCGACACCAGATTGAAGAAATAAAAATATTAAATATTTCATTTCCTCGATTGGGAATCGAACCCACAACCTGTCGCGTTTACAATTACACTTTGTGCCTCTGCGCCACAACTCAAAATGTTTGTACCTAAAATTGTTAAATTATATAATGTATCATTAAATTTATGTAAAACTTTAATAAATGCACATACCAATTACTTGATTTTAGAACCAATATTTAATTTATATGGAGACTAGTCACCGGCCGCAACTTTGCTTGTGTAGGAGTATAGACGTAAAATTGTAAATACCGTTCTTTTAAGTTTCCATAGTGCGCTCTCACTCTTTAACCTGTCAAATTTCATATTTTTTTGGACCAGTAGTTCCGTTAGTGCGATAGCTGTCAGTCACTCAGTAACCAAACGTTTTATACATACATATGTACGTGTACATGAGACCAGCCGTAGCGCAAGGGCACAAACTGTGACTGTAAAATCGACAGATTGTGGGTTCGATTCCCAGTCGAGGAGATGAAATATTTATTTACATTTATATTTTCGTTTCTTTGCTCTAGTGTCGAGGCAAAACGCGACGCTGAGTTCCGTCACTCGACACGCAATGCCTCCAGATCTCGGCGGCAAGTGGAGAATGGAGTGTCTTTACACTAGGTTCCCTCTGCCTACCCTGCTGTGTGCGAGATACAGAGTGAAGGTGATTTTTATAAGTACGTATAAATTGAAATATCTTTAAAAGTCGTTTCTAACAAAACGATCTAAGTTCGATATATTTGATACTAACTCAAGATGACTTTTGAAATAAATTAGAGAAACAACTAATTAATTTCATTATTTTATCTCGTGAACTTTAATATTTTGATAATTTCATTAGATTTATTACAATAATAAAAATAATAAATGACCCTCACGAGTTATACGCATCGATAAAGTGAGCACTGTACGTACTACGAGGCCAGATAATTCATAAATATATGTATTTATAATATAATATGTATAATATACTTTCTAAAGAGCAAATACTCCAATATTTCGCATATTTTTATTCTCAGCGGGAAATGGACACACGATCTAAAAAAAAAATTGTAGGCATATAAAATTTACCGCGGGAATAACAAGAGAAGTAGAGGGAACCTGGGAACCTAGTGTGAAGACAATCTGTTTCTATTAAGACACTTCCGTACCACACTTATCGACAAATTCTGGAGGCATTGCGTGATGACTGGCCAAACTCAACGCGGTTCTTTGCCTCATTTCTAGAAATCGAAGAATTAAAAATATTGAATACTAAATAATGAGAATGGAACCCACAACCAGTCTCAAAGAAAAAGATAATAATCTATATAAACATTCCCATAAATGAGAATTTCCAACTATAACTTAGTTATAGAGTCAACTAGAGTCAAACGCTACATACGACAACTACCAATTTGAATAGGTATTTAAATTTAAATTAATTTAGCTTTAAGGATAATATTTCGGAATTAGCTTTATTATTCGGTGTCAGACGTATTGGTTTACGTTGTGCGGACGGTAATTAAGCAGATAATTAAGCAATCATTTGTGAAATGTTGTTGTTATTTTGTGGTTCGCGACACACACAGTTAATATGTTTTTGTGGTTCACTGGAAAAGTCAGTTTTGTGTGTGTTAGTTTTAAATTTGTGAAGCTTAAAAAAACTAAAAAGTCTAATGTGGCGCTGTGAGTAATTATTCTTGGCTTGATTCCCATTCGAGAGAATAAATATTTAAATGTTTTTTTTTTCTCCATTCTCACAAGACAAAAGAGCGGTGATGACATTTACTAAAAAAGAAGAAAGGAATTTTTGAAGATTTTATTAAATCCTTGAAATTGCTACGTTGAGTTCCGCCACTCTACATGCAATGCCTCCAGAATTCGACGGAAAGTAGAGAACGGAAGTGTCTTAATTATAGCGGGGGATTATTTCATTAAATTTATTAAATTTCTAGCCGGGCGTGGCCGGTCGTAGCGCAGCAGCACGAGGTGTGACTGCAAAACCGACTGGTTGTGGGTTCGATCCCCACTCGAGGAGATGAAATATTTACTTAAATTTATATTTCCATTTCTTCGCTCTGGTGTCGAGGCTAAGCGCGGCGTTGAGTTCTGCCACTCAACACGCAATGCCTCCAGAATTCGGCAGAAAGTGGGGAACGGAGTGTCTTAACACTAGGTTCCCACTGCCTACCCTGCTGTGTGCGGGATACAGCGTGAAGCTAATTTTTTAATTTTATTAAATTTCTATTGCTTTAAGTTTAAATTAACTTATGTAATAGCACTTAGTAACTATGTGTTCCTATGAAAGTTCAGTTTAGTATTACAAGAATATTACAATTATCTTATTTATTTATATATAAATATCCTACACTTTTGGACATTATTATACAAATTTTAATTATTTTTAATCTATTATAATAACTTATTATCAGTAAGTATTGTACCTAGCATATGAAATATATTTATATTGATAAGAATTGGAGAGTTCAGGTCAAAATATTAGGACGCACGATACAAGTGTAAACATTGTTTAATATAACGCTTTTATGATCTCATTATTCAAGATTTTTTATTTATAACGACTTTTTCTTGTAACGGATATTTAATAGTAAATAATATTTATTGAGGCCCTCGTGGCGCAGTGGCACAAGCTTGTGACTCTAAACGTGACGGTTGTGGCTTCTATTCCCACTTGACGGAACGAATTATTATTTATTTATTAGTAATTATTATTTATTAGTAATTTGATTTCTTCGCTCTAGTAAAAAATCAAAAGCGCGGTGTTGTGCTTCACCTCTCTACACGTAATACATCGAAAGAATCGGCAGAAAATGGAGAACGGAGTGTCTTAACACTGAGTGTTAAAACACTCCGTTCTCCAGCCTGTCTTACTATATGTGGGGTATAGCGTATAGTAACCAAAAATGTATAATATATTATAGAAAAATTAAACATAATAAGTAATAACGTATCGGTGGCCTTTACACCGCTCGGTTTACTGACCCGTGGGTTGGCCCTACTACGTATTGCATACATGCTAGTCTATTCAAATACGACGTTACATCAATATTTACATTTCCCTTTTCAATAAACTGGCTCTTTAGCAAAAGTGAAAATCATAATAACAATATGAAACGCAAGTCATTTACTAACAAAGGCCTAAGTGAATATAAAATTTCGAAATCCTTAAAAATAATACAAAAAAAGGGAACGCCAAGCGAGAAACATTTTCAATATATTGGGAACAATAGCCTCGATTTTTTATTTTGACAGCAATTATTTAAGAAACTATATTTCACTGACAATTAAATAAATTATAAAAAATACTAAAACCCGATAAAATAAAACTGTGAGATGCAACTTTAATGCATTTAGCTTCCGCGGCCCATCCTCAGTTCGTACGCACTAGAAACCAGCACGAAAATACTCTGTATCGTCCCATATTCTAGCTCATCTTCCTGGGCTCACCTCGTCTCCAGGCGAAATACCATCTAAATTGGTTGGAAGAAAGTCTCTTTTCCCTGACCCGTATCGCACTGGAAGGGCGGCCGTAAGCTACGGCCACGTGCACCGACAACTTGCGCTTAGTTCTTCGCGAACTGTGTGGGAGGTTAGAACGCTACATGAAATATACGAGGAACGAATATGTTTCGTTAACGTCAAACGCTATAGCGGTCGTTACCGGAAATATTTCCCAGTCGGGCTGTGGGCCACGTGATTTTGACAGACGTAAAAACGCCGGGTGCGGCGGGCGATGTGAATGTGATAATCTGATAAGGGTTGAACAAGTGTTTGATAATATGTTGGTGTAGATCAAAGGAGGGAAGGAGCAACGTCAACGGTGCTACTGAGATATTATATGTTTTGTTTGTTTGTCTAACATGATGGAGTGCTTTCGGTGAGTAGCTTTTATGTCTTAATGTATCTAGTTTTCATTTATAGTTCAAAATTAATTTAGATTTCATTATTATGATGATTATTATTATCGTTGAAATATCCAAATAAGCAGTATTTTTTGGTTCAAACAAATAATTTAATATTATAAATCATTTTATATGTTACTTATAGATATAAAAGAAAAGTCGTTAAGATTACCATAAAAAATATAGATAATTTATAAGGATCGATATAATCAATAGGTTTCAAGGAATTTTAATGAGCCATTTCGTCCTGGACTCATTGTTTATAGATAGGTATAGCACTGCGCATGCTCAGTAATATGTCAACAAACTCCAGCCATAGGTTACTATGTATTGCCGTTAATAATTTAGCAGCAATTTCTTATGTGATTATTTTCCTACTGTCTATCGATTTTTTTTTTATTTTATAAAGAAATAATGAAAAGTATGCCTAATATAGACAGATACGTCATGTCTGAAAATTAATAGGTTTAGTGTTATTTTTAATTTCAATTAGCTTTAAAATGTTGAAGAATTTATTTTTGAAGAAGATGAAGAATTTATGCTTTTATCTTTTAAGATATTATGTGGTTTAAAATTGGCATTGTAATGCAGATCGGGTGTTTTCAATGTCAACAAGTGTCGTACTAAATTGTCGGTGATTTTCAAAACTCGTAACATTTATAAAAATAAACGTACATAGAACATACCTAGTATTTTTACACAATGATCTGGCAACTGTTGGTTTTGTAAAAAATTCCAAAAAAACCAGATTCAGTATATTTATATATTTTTTTTTAGTTTCACGTTCTATCCCGCATATAGGAGTGTAAGTAGAAAGAATCTGGTGTTAAGACTCTAATGAAATGATTTTATAAGAAATTACAAAAATGCCTGGCACGTGAAGCTGCCCGGGATGCACGGTATAAAAATAAAATGTGAACTTCCGAAGATTAAAATATTTTTTTGTTTACGTTTAAGAAACTGAGAGTTGTTTTTTGCATATAATGAAAAAGAAACTAATCGCTGTGTGTAACTTTAGTTCGTTTGTCTGTCCGTTTGAATAATCACGGTAATCTTAGGAACTACTTAACTGATTTGGATGCAGTTTTGGCTGTTGTATTTCGATAAACTTTCCATAACATTAAGTATTTGTTTTATTACTATCACTATGTTGCTAAATAAATGAGACCGTAGTGGTATAAACGTGCAACTGTAAGCGCGACGATTTTGGATTCGAATCCCGCTCGAGGAATAAAATATTTTATAATTTCATCTCTTCGCTTTGGTAAACAGAGGACAAAGCGCCTTGTTGTACTTTGCCACTCAGCAAGCAATGCCTCAAGAAATCGACGGAAAATGCGGAACGGAAGTACTTTAATGGAGAACGGACCGTAACACGGGTCTTGACACTATGTCCCCAGGTTTCCTCTGCCTACCCATGTGTAGGATACAGCGTGTAGTTAAAAAATAACAGTTTCTAATATGTGAAACAGTTATTTTTATTTTTTGATTCTTATGAAGAAATCTATGATGACTTATCTTTCCCACGCCAACTCAGTGGCGAGCGTAGCAAGTATTTAATAAATTTTAACACTTTATATATCACTAAAAATATAATTCCTAAATTAGCCGAAAATTGTTTTCTTTATCTCTTCTCTGTTTTATTATTATATGAAAATGGATAATACTAGAAAAATACGAAAATATACAAACTTACATAACATTTTGTGTGAATTATTTCAAAGCAATATTTCCACAGTTCATTTCTTTCTATCATCACTGTCACTATCATGAGTAAGTATTTGCAGACTGAATATTGACTCATCAAGTTATAAATCTTAGACAATATTCTCGGAAGCTATAAAACAGTGGGCGATTTAGTTATAGCCGTTTAGAATTAATAATAGGCTATTTGCATCAATCGTAATAACATTATCGAGAAAACTAACATATAAAAGTTATATTTTGGTTCGATATTTTCTAAAAAGTTTAATATTAGATTTAGCGCTTTTGTGATATAATTTAAATTTCTAGTATGATTTATTTATAGATATATAAATATTTTTTATACATATATGTTATTATATTATTAAAAATGAGGTCGGTCGTGGCGCAGCGGCACGAGGTGTGACTGCAAAACCGACTGGTTGTGGGTTCGATCCCCACTCGAGGAGATGAAATATTTACTTAAATTTATATTTCCATTTTCTTCGCTCTGGTGTCGAGGTTAAGCGCGGCGTTGAGTTCTGCCACTCAACACGCAATGCCTCCAGAATTCGGCAGAAAGTGGGGAACGGAGTGTCTTAACACTAGGTTCCCTCTGCCTACCCTGCTGTGTGCGGGATACAGCGTGAAGCTAATTTTTTTTATTTTTTTTATTAAAAATATACCTAAAGATTGTTTGGAATCTTTATAAAAAAGTAGTTATTCTATACAATAGGAACAAGAACTATGAATAGGAACAGTAAACATAAAGTAAATACTTTACGTTTTAAGATTCGAGAAGTCAATTTTCTCCGTGTTGAGTGGCGGAACTCAGTGCCGCGCTTTACCTCGACACCAGATCGAAGAAATGAAAATATTAAATATTTCCTTTCCTCGAGTGGGAATCAAACCCACAACCAGACCAGTTTACAGTCACGCTGTGTGTGCTTGTGCCCCTGCGACATATCTGGCCTTGAACCTTATTTATGTTCCTTTAATATAAGAGTATATTTTCCTTAACGATATTGTTATACATAATTTTACTATTATATTAATACATAATTTATCTATATACTATAAAAGGAAATCAATTCACGTATCTTATAGATAAGATAAGTAGACACAAACAATAAGGTGGTAAGAAACTTCAAGATTTTTCATTTTCCACTAGAATAACGATACATTGCATATTGAGTGGCGGAACTCAACGCGGCGCTTTCTCTTGTCAGACCGGAGATCCTTTTGACTTCTTAGACAAAGTATATCGTTGAGCCTCGAAATATGTTAGATTTTCAAAACAGTCCATTAGATAGCTATTAAAAGATGTGGTGCAAAAATCTTTATAACATCACTAAATTTAAAAAATCCTTATCGTTATTCCCCAATGATAAGGGAATAATTAATTTGGCAAACTGGCAACTACAGATCTGTCGTAACGAGGCAAAGGCGCGAAGTTCGGCGGAAAGTGGAGAACGAAAGTATTTAAATGGGAACGGAATGTTTTAACACTAGGTTCCCAGGTTCATTCTGCCTATCCCCTTATATGCGGAATACAGTGTAAAGCAAAAAAATCTACTTCTTAATATCAGAAATGTAACAAAAAAAAACAAACACACGACCACCAGCCTAGCAATCGTCTTCCCTACCTAATAATCATTTAAACGCAACATTTAACGTTGGGTAAATTATACATGTTAAAGATAATGATAGAAAGCGCAACTTAACTATGGACCACCCAGAAAACCTTTATATTATAATGCAAGATTCTTGCGTTTCTTGATCTCCTCAAGATAAATCTAATATTTTTTAAATTTTAACTTTATGCTGTATCCTGCACATATCACAGTACGCAGAGGGAACCTGGGAACCTAGCGACACACAGTTCCCATTAATATATTTTCGATTCCGATGAATTCAGGAGGCATTGCGTGTGGAGTGGCGGAAATGAACGCCGCGTTTTGTCTTGTCATCAAAAGAACGAAAATTTTTAATATTTCGTTTACCGAATGGGAATCGAACCTATATCCATTGAACACGACTGTGGTGGTAACTCTGCGCTACGATCTAAGAACTAAGATGAATCTAATAATATCTTATCACGATATCCAAGAACATGACTAATGACTAAACGCTTAGTCAAACAATTTTTTAATTATATTTGAAGATTGAGAAAGAAAATTTGGAATGGAATAAAAGATTTAATTAATAATGTTACAAATTGATTCATTGATTTTGACTCCGGGCTGTTATAAATCATAGTCTAAGTACCTACGCCTATTCGATGAAACCTTGGATTTATATTGTCTTTATAATCCGTAAATCTCTTGAGTACTAAAAGTCTTTGTGCCTTCAAAATTTCAATTCTAAATTTCAGATTTTTAACCATTATTTGAGTTTTAACTCATTACGCTGCGCTTTGCCTTACTCGTAAAAAACGTAATAATCACTTTCTCAAGCGAGAATGGAACCCACAATTATCATTTTTTCACCCCAAAAAGGACTCTTGCCACCATGACTGAATATTTATATTTGAAAAAAATTGATCTTATATGTTGTCTGAGTAGTAAATACTTAAAAATTACCTATAATTACTTAATAATGTTGTATGAGATTAGAATAAAATTTTCAGGGTTGGTGAGGGGACCTGGTAATCTGATATTAAAACACTACGTTTCCATTGAGACATTTCCATGGTTCCCCAATTTCTGCAAAATCCTGAAGGCATTGCGTGTTAAGTAGCGAAACTCAACGCCGCTATTTTGCCTCCTTAATGCAAAGAAATGATAATTTAAATATTTCATTTATTCGAGTGGGAATCGAACCCACAATCTGTCACGTTTACAGTCGCACGCCTATTCCCCCTGCGCCACAACTGACTTTAAATATAATATTACAAAAATAATGAAAAAGTATGCACGAACAAACAAAAACATTTTATCTTTCAGATCTACATATCCATTTGCGTAAATTGCAAACTAGAATATTTATTTTCATACTGCCAGTAGGCAATTCGTCATATGCTGTGTTTCTCACAGGCAATTTATTGTGCGTCGCGAGAAGGTTTAATTTGGACTGAATGGATTGTAATATAGCGCATTTCTCCATTTTATATTGATTTCTTTATTAAAGTTCGATGCTCTCGTTCCATGTGTATGTGGATCGATATTGGTCTGTAAGAAAAAAATACGACTGACAAATATCTGACTGTGCAAGTGATGGTTGCAGGTTTGATTCCCATTTGGATTTTGTTACTAAAATGATCAGAAAGAGAAGAACGTGTTTTTACTTTAGGTCTGGGATATTTTCGTATCCGTACAAATACCAAAAACTCGGTTAAGGCGACTTCTACCGCCTACCGAGGGTTGCGTACCAATTTGTATGTCAACGGGAAGTACAACTTATAAAAGTTGACAAACATATGTTTGCGGGTATATGCACTCTTTTTGTTTGAAATGTACTACAACTATAAATTTGTAGTGTTTTTTTTTCTATGAAATATCTATAATTATACACTTTTCTCAATTTTTCCTATATCTGTGCCATACAGTGACAGGCACAGTAGACCATATTTGATATAAATTTCAGCTTGATATCTCCACGCCATCTTGAGAGAAAGTCTTGACAGATGGACGGGCATCAAAGTGACCCTATAAAAGTTTCACTTTTTCCTTTCGAGGTACGGAACCCTAAAAACACGAAGCTTAAAGACATATAAATAAAAAATAAAAGATATTTATCTTTCAACTTTTATATTACAACCATTTCCACAACCGCATGTTCGTTAATGATGGAATCATTAATTCAAAATTAGATGTTCTTATAACATGCATGTATGATGAAGTAAACTTGGAGTCACGTTTGGTGGTTTGCAACCATATGCAAATATAACCACAAAGCCTCAGAACTAGTATGGAATATTAAACATTTCCTATGTAGCAAAATATCCGGGACTGATATTTTTTTAATCATGTATCAGGGTAGGCAAAGGGAGCCTAGTGTTAAGACACTCCGCTCACCACATTCTGCTGAATTTTGGATATATATATACATATACAAACATATATACATGTAAAAATTTGTATAATAACTCGGTAAGATTATATAAGTAACTAATTCGTGGCGCAGGGGCCTTTGCATGTATCTGTAAACGCGACAGATTATGGCTTCGATTCCCACAAAAAGAAATTAAATCAAAGTCAAAGCCAAATGTTATATTTTCATTTTTTCGCACTGGTGTGCGGCGTTGATTTCAACCACACAACACGCAATGCTTCCAGAATTCAGTGGTAAGGGGGGAACAGAGTGTCTTACCACTAGGTTCCCTCTGTCTACACTGCTATACGCGGGATACAGCGTAAAGCTGAAAAAATATATATTTTTAAAATAACCAATAATTTATTCGTTCTGCTTACTGACCTAACCTATGGTATAGTGATTAATCATAGCGCGCCATTCTCGCTATCTAATTACGCAAAAGAGCCTAAAGAAAATCAAAATTTAGCCAACCTTAAAGCAGCTACTAAGATATTAATCATGTGAGTCACACGTGCAGTCGATGCGGTTATTTATTATTAGCTAGCGTTGTTCAAAGCCCACCTACTGTACGTAAAAAGCAATTTGATTTCTTAATACCTACATGCCAGGCCAGTCGTGGCTCAGGGGTACAAGGGAGAGATTGTAAAAGCGACAGGTTTGTATTCGATTCTCAGTTGAGGAAATGAAATGTGTATTTAATATTATCATTTCTTCGCTCTGGTGTCGTGGCAAATCGAGGCGTTGAGTTCTGAAACTCATTACTCAATGACTCCAAAATTCGGCGGAAAGTGGAGAACGGAGTGACTTAACGCTAGGTTTTCTTTGCCTACCCTGCTGTGTGCGGGATACAGCGTGAATCTGAAAATAAATACCCACACCCTTACACTGTTAATATTGTTTGTAATATGTGAAGATAAACATAGAGAATTACATTTACATTAGTTTCATCAGAGGTCGATGTCAAGACACTTTATTGTTTTGTGTTGTTTAGTCCGAATTGGTACTTCGCTTTTTGTGTGGCGGAACTTAACGCTGCGTTTTGTCTTCTACTAGCTGGAAGAAATTAGACACTGCTATGAATTTGTATGGATTGATATAAAAAAACTCTTTCATCCTCTTAGCTATATTTGGGAGTAACGTGTAGCTGAAAAAAAAGTTAATTCTTTTCATATATTGCGAAGATGCCTGTCTTATCTCTGCTACAAAAATCTCATCTGCATATATAGTTGCTGACGTTGCTCAGCCAAGGTCGATGTTTGATTAAGGTATCTTAGCTCTTTATCTGTTTGTTGAGATTGGAAACTGTGGTTGAGATGCTACTGGACCAGATTTGACGCGCGATATTGCCATTATTGTCATATGTTTAAAAACTATACCTACTTATATGAGGCCAGTCGTGGCGCAGGGTCACAAAGTGTGATCGAACCCACAACCAGTTGGTTTTACACCAACTGGTTGTGGGTTCGATCCCCACTCGAGGAGATGAAATATTTACTTAAATTTATATTTCCATTTCTTCGCTCTGGTGTCGAGAACGAGCGCGGCGTTGAGTTCTGCCACTCAACACGGAATGCCTCCAGAATTCGGCAAAAAGTGGGGAATGGAGTGTCTTAACACTAGGTTCCCTCGGCCTATCCTGCAGTGTGCGGGATACAGCGTGAAGCTGATTTGTTTATTTTTTTACCTATTTATAGTGATTATGGCCAGTCATAGCATAGCGGTACAAGCGTATGATTATAAATGCGACGGGTTGTGAGTTCGATTCCATTTTCATTTCTTCGCACTGGTGTCGAGACAAAACGTGGCGTTGGATTCCGCTGCTCAGCACACAATGCCTACAGAATTCGGCTGAGAGTGGGGAACGGAAGTGTAGCTTCCTTGGTACTCCATTTACGTCCACAATTTACATGGAGTTTATCAGAAAACACAGGCATGTTTAATGCAATCCTCGTTCATGTTAATCGTTAACAGATTTCTTGCGCAATGCATATAAATCGAGTTAATGTATAAATTATAAATTATGTGTGTAACAGTATGTTGGATTTAAACTTGGTGCGTTTGATAATGAAGTGAAATTGACATTTAGGAAAGCTTTGATTGAGAAACAAAGGTTAAGTACAGATCTAAAAATATAAAATATCTTAAGTATATATAGGTACATCATTACAATTGTAATAAATTGTAATTAATCTATATATCTATAGGTAGGTTATGTCCAATTAAAAAAAATGTGTTTTTTTTCTATTTTATGAAGAAAGTTTCCTGTTGAAATGGTCATGTCATCAAGTTTATTAGTAAAACTGAAACAAAATACTTTTATAAAATAAAAGAACTTTATATTTCAAATAAAAAAATCGTACAGTAAATGAAGAAGCAAAAATGTCTTCATAAAATTATAATATGTATAAAAATATACCGTATCTAGTAAGTATGCATTACGCGTACACTGAAGTGAACATTACATCATGTCGCTTTAATTTTTGTCCCGCTAACAGGGCTACCACATTTGTAACGAAAAAAATTAAGACAATCAGTGACAGATTATAATTTATTTTTTAAACCCATCATTGAAAAAAGAAAACATTTTTTTAAGTTTTAGCTTCTAGTAGATAATTTTGGTATCTTTTTTATCTAAATATTTTTTCATTAATACATTATACATTAACCAAAACTATTATTATTATTATTAAATAAAACTATTATTAAATAATAGACTATTGGGACTTTCTAAAAAGTTATTAAAATCAGGACTGTTCCAGCAAAATCAGGACGGATGGCAACCCTGCTCGCTGCTTTATTAACATCGTGTATGCATCACGAGATACCAAATATAAATTTTAGGCGACTATATTCTGGCTATGAATTATGTCAGCGATATTAGTAATGACGCGTGCATTTTTAGATATTAACTTATCTACTTATACTGGAGATGATATACGACAGGTGAAAAACGTTATATTTTTTATAAAAAGAATGTATAATAAGATTTGAATATTTTTTTTTAACTTGACTCATCTCTTATATATACCAGGGTGGACAAATTAAACCTAATTTTTGAACACTGTTCTCCTGATATTAAAAAGAAAGAAAAATTCCACTCCAATTCCAATTCAAAAAGAAAATTCTAATTCAAAAGGTTATTATTAGGTATCAATAATTTACGTATCGCAGCGCAATTAAAGAATATAGTCATTTTTGCATCGATTTTGCTGTACATTTTATGAAACGTATAGAATACTTCCTGTGTGCCTAGAGTTATAAAACTTGGCATGAGGTGAGAACTTACGATACAAATAAAAAAAAGATAAGAAAAGTGTAATGTTATAGGTATTTCACAGAAAAAATTATTACAAACTTTTATAAGTTGTACTTCCCGATGACCTACAATCCTGACATTAGTACGGAAGCCACGATGGACGAATTCGACTCGAACGGTTTTTTGAACATTCAAATGCGTATCACTGCGATACTAGTTTCACATCTTACAACTAAACAATATTAACTGAAGAAAACTAAAAATTGAGGCCGGTCGTGGCGCAGAGGCACAAAGTGTGGTTCGACCCCACTCGAGGAACTAGAATATTTATTTACATTTATATTTTCATTTCTTCGTTCTGGTGTCGAGGCAAAGCGCGGCCTTGAGTTCCGCCACTCAGCACGCAATGCCTCCAGAATTCGGCGAAAAGTGCTGCCCTTGCTGTGTGTGGGATACAGCGTGAAGCTAAAAAAAAAAAAAACAAAAAATTATCATAATATTCCAAACCAAACTTCCTTTTCAAATTAATCCATATTACACGATCAAAGTGCTTGCGCGGCGTCTATTTAATTAGAAAAAAAAAATTGACAGTCAATTCTGTTGTAATTTCCTTCCCAGATTCCGGACGAATAATATTAAGGAAGCCCTGTTCTTTTATGTCCCTGTTAAAATGTCAGAACTTGGCCGTGACGAAGATTTATTATTTGATCCGATCCCACAAAAACATTCTTCATCTCGAAGCGTAAATGTTTCTTTAAAAAAAAAATCAGTAGCTTACAAAAATTTGTAATGGAGATTGAATCGTGTATTGTATCTTATTGTGATTGGTGTGTCACACCTGGTCTTTGGAAGAATTTGAATTTTTTACGACTAAAGACTTGATGCCGACAAAAATAGCTCAATTCTTTTTTTTATTATTGTAATAGCTGTTATTAGAATACTCTGATTGATTGATCTTAAGAGTTTTTTTATTGAGTTTAAGTAATGGTCCTATAAGAAGGTACGGGACATGCTGTTCAGAAAAATCTTTACTTTTTGACTTAATTTAATTTAACCAGCTTCACGCTGTATCCCGCACACAGCAGGGTAGGCAGAGGGAACCTAGTGTTAAGACACTCCGTTTCCCACTTTCTGCCGAATTCTGGAGGCATTGCGTGTTGAGTGGCATAACTCAACGCCGCGCTTACCCTCGACACCAGAGCGAAGAAATGGAAATATAAATTTAAGTAAATATTTCATCTCCTCGAGTGGGGATCGAACCCACAACCAGTCGGTTTTACAGTCACACCAATTTAACCAATTCAATTCAATTCAATTCAAGTTTAACCAATTTAGATTTACAAATTGTAACTGATTGCTGGCTGTACATAGGTAAATATACGAGAAAAACTATTATTTGGCATATCTATCAATGTTACAGAACCTAAAACAATTGTTTTTATAATTTTTCTGTCCATATTTCTTGTTTGGTTGTTTGTGCACGCTAATCTTAGAAGCGGTGTACCAATTGAAATTCCGTTTTCACTATTGTATTTTGAAACACTATTTCCATTTAGTGTTTGTTTTATTTAAATCAGTTATTTTTTTTATTAATAAATTAAAAAGTATTATACAAAAAAATTAAAAAGTTATAACAACATAAAGTATTATTTGGACAAAATTGCTTACTAAATAACGGTTTTATTGAATTAGTTTAAAATTTAATTCTTAATGTGAATAAAAAATGTAAAACATTTCCTTCGCCACTATCCGCTCAATTCAGGAGGCATCGTGGGTTGAGTTGCGGAACTCAACGCCGCGCTTTGCTTCGTTACTAGAGCGAGTGGAAATCGAACCCAAAACATTCGCCCACCTGTATGTGTAATATTGTTATCTCGCATAATATTATAAATGTCATGCAAAATACACTAACGATTTGTCCTTCGGTCAGTTTTTGCGTCACTGAAACGGAAACAACATTTAATGCGTATTAACCCTTGTTTAATATGGTAAAAACTAATTAAGCTTTGGTTTGGGTTATTTTATTATGTGGGGAATAGGATATTAGTTATTTTCTGATTGCATGAATTCCGAGAGATGTTTTTACTCTTATTATTATTATAACTTTATTTACTTTCACGCGTTATCCCGCATACAATAGTTCAAACACTCTGTTTCCTTTCTATTATTATGTTCATTTTTCTCGTTCTGGTAAAGCGGGTCGCTGAGTTCCACCACTCAACACGTAATGTTTCGAATATATTGATATTGATGAAGAGAGATCAATAAGATAATTATAAATTCCAGACATATTGAAAATCGTAATAATCTACGATGTCATGGTTGAAATATTTCACTCTACCTTCACCCTTTGAGGTGAAATACCAGAATAGCCTATCATATTACCAAGTTTAGTGTTTTAATTTGACCTGAAACATTGTTTTTATGTGGACCTAAATGTGGATAACCTACATCTGCTATTATAAGACATTTCAATTTTATATATCTTAACATATTATGAAGCAAAGTCCCGCCTTTGATTTGTGCTTAGATATTTCAAAGTACACAATGAATATTTTAAACTATACAATGAATTAGCTGTGATTTTCACTAATAGGCAAAGTCCAGAAGAAAATTAAAATATAAATATAATACATTCATTATATTCTACCAAGTCATCATAGCGCAGATGGGCAGAATCTGATTATGAAAGTGATAGTTGTGGGTCCGATCCCCTTTCAGGAAAACGATTATAATTATTTTAATTTTCTTGTTTTGGTGAATGGAGTGTCGTAACACTAGGTTCCATCTAATAACTCTGCTATATGGGAAACAAATAAGAAGCTTTTTCAAGCAGCTGAACCCACAGATGAAACACTAGTAGTATGTTTATATTATAAAAAAATCGGTTTGTTATATAGTACTTCTGTTGTTGTTTGTCCCAAGTTTGAGTTTAACGACAAAGTCGTGGGCGCAAACACGGTTCTAGGGATAGTAAATTACAATTAGGGAGTAATTAATTCCGAAGACGTGACATGAGAACCGTTTTACACTCCATGACATTTAGTTACTTTAGCTTCTATGCTAATAATCTGTGACCGAATGATGTGTTTCGTAATTCATATGTGGGATAACTTTCTTTTTTTTCGTTTCACGCTGTATCCTGCATGTAGCAGGATAGGCAAGGGAACCTGGGAACCTATGTTTATGACACTCTGTTCCAGATCCCCATACTTCTGTTGCCCATTTTCCGCTCAATTCAAAGGCATTGCATGTTAAGTTGCGGAACTCAACCCCGCAATTTGTCTCGTTACCTAAGCTAGGGAACGAAAATATTAAATATTTCATTTGCTCGAATATCTACAACTTTTCACGTTCACAGTAGTACGCTTGCCACTGTTCAATTATGATTTATTTAGAGGATAATAGTATAGACAACCATACTAAAGTAATCAGCCAAATTTTCTAAAATACGCTTAAAATAAATATCCGTATTGTTCAAGCGGGCGAAGCCGCTATAAGCTAGCCGAAGATCTTATCTTGGTGCCTTACTCATCTCGGCTTATATATACATATCGTTGAATTACTAATAACCTTATAAAAAATGGCTAATGGGTTTCCAGATACCGTATTAACCTGGATATTGACTAAATTATTAGTAAAAACCTGAATCGGAAATCGATTAATAGGAATAGGGACAATATCAGCTCTGTGTGACTGTGTTTTACTATTGGCCTATTATGCAGGTAGTTGACAAATTTAATATATAGAAATAATATACAAATGTGGGGAACGGAGTGTCTTAACACTAGGTTCCCTCTGCCTACCCTGCTGTGTGCGGGATACAGCGTGAAGCTGATTTTATTTTTATTTTTTTTTTTATTTTTTATATACAAATGTAACAGTTGCTATTTTATTTTTCTTATTCAAATATCTTTAGTGTAATATGAAAATGTCACCTAAAATATCCTTAAAAAAATTATCAGCTTCACTTCAGCTGTATCCCGCTAAAAATACTTCTATATTAGAAGAATAATTGTTTAATTTATTAAAATATTTCTCATTAAATCGTAACAAGATAAGACAGATTTGCGTCTTGTAAACTGTCATGTTTTGCAAATGACTAATGTAGTGCTACACTCTATATACTCTAAAATGCATTAATTACCTTCATAGAAACGCGTATTAAAATAGCTTAACGCTGTATCCCGCATATAACAAGGTAGGCAGAGGAAAATAGTGTTTAAACACTCCCACTTACCCACTCTCCGCAGATTTTTTGAGGCATTGTGTGTTTAGTACGTAGTAGTAGTAACTCAACCCTTGGTACCAGAACGAAGAAATGAAAACATTAATAAATAATATAATTAATGCCCCTGAGTAGGAATCGAAACCATAACTGTCGCATTTACAGTCACACAATAGTGCCCCTGCACCACGACGGTATCAAATAAATAAAAAATATATAATAATTAATATTGAGGGGCACAGGGGCACAAAGTGTGACTGTAAAACCGACTGGTTGTGGGTTCGATCCCCACTTGAGGAGGATGGAGGATGAAATATTTACTTAAATTTATATTTCCATTTTTTCGCTCTGGTGTCGAAGACAAGCGCGGCGTTGAGTTCTCCCACTCAACACCCATATGTTGTATATGTTTCTTATATTTTATTTTAATTAATAACTTTTCAAAATAAAGAAGCCTTTGTGGGGCAAGCCCACAAGAGTGCAACACAATTAATACAATTTCTTATATATAAAATATACATATAATAATAAACTTCCTTAATTTATAGCACTAGCGCGTGTAGAACATTTTCTACTTCTCAACTGAACCACGACGGGAAGAATACTATTTATAAATCAAAATTAGCAGCTCACAGCAGGGTAGTCAGAAGGAAACTAGTGTTCAGACACTCTGTTCCCCACTTTCCGCCCAATTCTGTAGGCATTACGTGGTGAGTGGTGGAACTCAACGCCGCGCTTTGCCTCAAAACCAGAGCAAAGAAATAGATCGAGTGGGTATCGAACCCACAACCAGTCACACTGTCTGCCCCTTCGTATCGACTGGCCTTACTATTTATACTTGCACTTAAATATAGAGGATATTACTTTTATTTTAAAAAAATCTGCTTCACGCTGTATCACGCACACAGCAGAGTAGGCAGAGGGAACCTAGTGTTAAGACACTCTCGGTCCCCACTTTCTGCCGAATTCTGGAGGCATTGCGTGTTGAGTGGCATATCTCAACGTCGCGCTTAACCTCGACACCAGAGCGAAGAAATGGAATTATAAATTTAAGTAAACATTTCATCTCCTCGAGTGGGGATCGAACCCACAACCAGTCGGTTCCACAGTCACACCTCGTGGCGCTGCGCCACGACCGGCCTCTACTTTTATTTAAATTCTTAGAAAACTTGTCTCATTTCATACTAATTTTATTTTCTATAGAACGATTAGAGTCAAGAGCAGATTGACTCATTACCCCATTTTTTGTAATCTACGTCATTTTTACATTAAAGTTTTTTTTCATTGCAATTTACGAAATCCGATCGATAATTTTGTACATATATTATTAATAATAATAAAATAATAGAAGTGATAACAACCTAGACCTAAACCGCTTTAAAAAAATTGTTTAAATATATATTCATTTCTTCGCACTGGTGTCGAGGCAAAGCGCGGTGTCGACACCCAATATTTCCAGAATTCGCCGAAAAGGGGCAAGCGGAGTGTCTTAACACTAAGTCGGAAGGTAGGTAAGTGTCTACCCTGCTGTGTACGGGAAACAGCGTGAAGCTGATTTAATTTTTTAAATACACAATTAAGCAAAATTTAATTTGTTCAAAAATATTACCATCGCCCTTTACCTTATAAATTAAACACAATATTCAATTATTAATCCTATAGTAACTCGAAGTAACTCGAAAGTTCAATAGCTAAAGAGTGCTGTCCGCCCGAATATCATTCTCCACATCCACTTTTATATCAAAACCTTTTATATTCCCGCATGTGGTGTGCTCAAATCAGTGATTTAAATTTCTGTTGACGTCATTTCATTTTCGAGACTTTTCAATACGTTACATGTAGAACGCCGGATCTCAACACTGCCCTTTGTTTTATTAAAAGAGAGATGAAATGAAAATAAAAATTTATTCCCCTAAATCGAAATCGAGGTCAAATAGGTCGTGTTTACTGTCGAACGCTGAGCTACTCCGCCACGACGGTCAATTTACATTTTTTTAATATTTTTTTACAGCCTCATGCTTTTTCCAGCGTAGCAGAGTAAACAGAGGGAACCTAGTATTAAAACACTCCATCCTCCACTTTCCGACCAATTTTTGGGACATTATTGCCGAACTCAACGTCACGCTTTCTCCACTAAATCGGGCAAAACGATTTTAAGCCAGCCATTCCCCCTGTGAGGATAGAACCCACAATCATCGCGTCTGATGCTAAGCCACTGCGCCACAACAGCCTATATTAATTAAATTACCTCTATAGACACAATCATAATAGATTCGACGTGGACAATAAACATTCCTTTCTAAATAAACATTTCCGCGGACAAAACGTTTCATCGTATATTTCATAATAGGGTGCCCTTTCAAGCAATAATCATAATTATATTAAACATAAATGTCCTGCAAATTGCTGTATGCAATATAATCATTAAATTTATATTTACTTTTACTGCACTACCGTGAAATATATTTTAGACTAGGGCCTCTGCGTGGCTTCGCCCGCTTGTACTATACAATTATTTATTTTCTCATCTCAATTATTTTTGTGATCTAATAATATTATTATTTTAAAGACAAAATTGTAACAGAATTATGGTATATAACTCTATATATTGACCGATTTTTTATTTGTGGACCGATTGAAATAAAACAAACACTACATATTAGGGGAAATTTGCCAAAATAAAATAGTGAAAACTGGCGTTAAGCCATTTCTGAGATTAGCGTGAACAACAACGCACAGACAAACAAACTAAAATTAAAAAAAAAATCATCGTTTTGTGTTCTATTATATTAATAACACAACATTTTCGCATGTATATCTTTCATGTACAGACACCGATCATAAACGATTTTATTATAAATATCCATAGATATATTTACTTTTATTGCACTTCTGTGAAACATATTTCTTATTAATAATAGATTTCCTAGTATGAAGTATTCATTGCGCTATTTTATTAAATGTGATACAATTATCTGCTAATGAAGATTTAAAGTGTTCTCTCAGTACTAACCCAGTTCCAGCCTATTTGTGTCGCACAAATTGCGATTAGACGTGCTAGCTTTTAATGTATCCAAGTTTACTATAATGTATAAATGTTGTAATAGAAATAAATACTTGTGAATACAAAAATATTCAAGATCTGTATAGTAATTTTAATATTAATTTCTTTGGAATTTCTCTGAAAATCGATCCAAAAATTGCCAAATTAATCGACGAGTACGTTTTCATATGTGAACGTATTAAATTTTCAAATAAGATATGCAGATATTTTTTTAGTCTTAATTATACGAATAGCACTAAAGAATATATTAAAATAAAGTACATACAAATATTTTATCGTATGTCCAATTTAAAAAGCATTGACCATGATTGTAAAACAAGATAAAACTAGTAAAATCAACATATATTAGAATACAGATACAAAAGATAAAAATGTCTATAAAATTGACGTTTTTATCGATAAGAAATAGTTTGACGCCTTAAGAATGTCATTAGTATAGTCATTATCTTATATGAACTTTTATCATGTCGAGAATTTAAATTTCCGATGGCGTTACGAAAAGATGAGTCAGTATGGCCTGTACGTGAGTTGAATGCGGCGACGGTACTAGCAGGATCAATTTTAACCTGTTTTCATTATAGGGCCGTAATGACTTTAAAAGATACACTTGCTATATATACTTTGTTTTTAGCTTCACACTGTATCCCGCAAGTAGTAGGGTAGGGACAGAGAACCTGGGAAGCTAATGTTGAGATACTCCGTTCTCATTAAGACAATTCTGTTTCCCATTTTCCGTCTAATTCTGCAGGCATTACGTATTGAGTGATGGAGCTGAACTCCACGTTTTGCCACGTTACCACTGCAAGGAAACTCGAACGGGAATCGAACCTACAACTTGTAGCGTATACAGTCGCACGCCTGTGCTCCTGCACCACGACTAGTTTCATATATCTTTTATTTTTTTTATGACTATTGCAAATGGTATTTGAACCCAAAACCATACACAAGCACGTCCCAAATGCGCTATAATAAATTGATGTATAACTTTACACTATGAATATTTCAAATCTTCTACTTTTAAAGCTTAAACTTTTTTGTTGGTACAAAATTTTTCTGGGTTATCAGCACCAAGTGACTTATGGCGGTCACAAAATTATTTATACTCTTAACTTTCAACACCTGCATTTACACGAACTTCGTGATACTTAGTAAGTTACTTATCACCAGACGTATTAATGGTTGGTAGCGTCGTTAAGATTGTTATATCACTTTAATTTTCAAATATTTTCCATAAAAATCTATTACGCTAAAATGTCGCATTTAGTCTCGTAAAAATATGTTATGGGTTTGATGTTTGATGAAGAAAGAAAAGTGCCGTATATTTTATTATTTGATCGATAGTTTCATTGAGGCCAGTCGTGGCGCAGGGGCATAAAGTGTGACTGTAAATCGACTGGTTGTGGGTTCGATCGCCACTCGAGGGGATGAAATATTTACTTAAATTTATATTTCCATTTCTTCGCTCTGGTGTCGAGGCAAAGCGCGGCGTTGAGTTTTGCCAATCAACACGCAATGCTTCCAGAATTCGGCAGAAAGTGGGGAACGGAGTGTCTTAACACTAGGTTCCCTCTGCCTACACTGGTGTGTGCGGGATACAGCGTGAAGCTGATTTATTTGATTTATTTTTATAGTTTCATATTCTTGTCTTCTCATTTAATGAATGTTCACACTTGACCAATTTATATTCGGATCTCCCTTGAGACGACTAAAGTTATAATTAGAAAACTAAATGATAGTGAACGCTATGACAAATGATAGCACGAATCTTTTAATTGGTACTAGTTAGTGATGTGCAAGAAAGGTGTCTTAATATTAATTAAAATAAAATACTTTTGATGTAAGCTATTTGATTTATTAATGGAAGTATTTTATATAATAAGATAGTTTTGATATCTATTTTTTCATGCGAGCGTCAAATTTCAAAGATTTGGGACTTCAAAGGTAAGGACGAACAAAGTAGTCTCACAATTGACAAGAATGATATATCTATCTATGTTTCCGGAATATTAACAAAGATATTGAATATGTACATATTTTAATTGGAATAATTGAAAATGATTCTTTTTAATTAACTTTATTAGTACAATAATTGAAAAAAAAATGTTTATGTATTTTTTACTAAAATACAATAACGTTCACATTTGGAAGATTTTTGTTTCTACATGCAAAAATTACAAAATAAATAAAAATCAAAAAATTTAAAATTAATTAAAGAGAAGTAATACAAACTGTTAAAACACTCCGAATTTCACATTTCCAAATTCTATTATATTTAGTGCCAAATTTGTATAAAGAATCGTGTACACTCATAAATTATACAACCGCTCCACAACTGCCAACATTAACAAAATATAACTTAAATTCCACAAATCTAGAGTAAATCCAGCTAAATCCAGCATCCACAATAGTATTCCATTGTCTAGTTCAAAAGAACTTCGCGCGCAGTCGTACCACAACATGCACATACAAAATGGTACATTGCAAGCAATTTGTTCCTACGTGAGCTGTGTGTTTAGTTGGGAACAACCTCATTAGTTACCGCGGAAAAATGCTCGGTCAAATGGAATGTCTGAGTAATTTTTTAAACTTGCGTTGTTTTGTGTTTTTTTTTAATTATTTGTTTTTTTTTTGAATGAAATGAATTGTTTTAGGACTTGGAAATAAAAGTTTAAAATTTGTTTAGCGATTTTATTATTCTTTGGCCTTTCTTATTCATTGTTATATATATTTTCACCGTTATTTATTTTTAATTGGTTATTGTATTGAAGACACTCATGGCGCCGGGGCACAAAGTGTGACTGTAACATCGACTGGTAGTGGGTTCGATCCCCACTCGAAAAACTGAAATATTTATTTACATTTATATTTTCATTTCTTTGCTCTGGTATCGTATCGATATGCAAAGCGTGGCGTTGAGTTCCGCCACTCAACATGCAATAATGCCGCCAGAACTCGACAGAAAGTGGAAAACGAAGTGTCTTACCACTAGGTTCCCTCTGCCTACCCTGCTGTGTGCGGGATACAGCATGAAGCCGATTATTATTATTGTACCAGCAATACGTTTCTACAATGGAAACTGTTAGTTCAAATGTCAATAAATACTGTCATACTATTTATATTATTTTTTCACTATTATTATAATATAATTTTTCACTATTATTATAATATATATTATTATAAAAAACAGTGCTGAAAAGAAAAAAAATGCTATAATATGTTAACAAGACAACGCGCGACGTTGAGTTTTGTTACTCAACATCCAATGTCTTTCTGAGTGTTTTAACAGTAGGGTCACTCTGCTGAACCTACTAAATAGTAGGATTTTTTAAAAAAGATGTGATGCACACCTTCTCAAAAAATAATTTACTTTTAAAACTACAATCAAAGAACTAAATACGTTACAACAACTAAAACTAAAACTTCATTTGTGCGACTTAAACTCGAATACCAGCATTCATTTGCATTTGGAAATTAGCACGCTGTCAAAACTGTATGTAGTGTTTCCATACATACACTTTATTATATAGAAACATGCATACATGTGGGTCGACAGTATCCTTGTTGAGAGAATATTGAATAACTTTAGTTTAGTTATGAGCGGCGAACCAACACTGATTGAGTAAGATCTTGAGAGATTTAATTTATATTGTAGAATTTACGTATAGTAAATATTTAATTAATGATCTTGTGACAGGTTTTTGTTAGTATGATGCATGTGGGTTCCAATCTAAGACAATCAAAAAATAATATTGACCCTGATCGTAGTGTTTGGAAAGACAATGCAGAAAACAATTACTTATCCTTAGATTCTATTAGATTATTATCTACATTTTTTAACATTTTTAAAGTGTTATTCCTGACTTAAGAAAGAAAAATACTTATTTAGAAAACGTATGAAAATTTTAACGTAGCGGGACTCGAACTCGCGCCTCCTGGAAACACACGTGGTCGGTTTTTCTAAAAAAGTATTATTATCTATAGTTAGATTATCTCATAAAATACGATAAAAAATTATTAAAATTTTAAAAAATGTTAAGAGACGATATATAATTAATTTGTTACTACCATAAATGTAACAATCGTAAATGTAACAAATGTTTTATTACAATTACAAAAAAAAAATAATCAACTTTAAATTGGACATTTCATTAAATTTTTGACATTAAACATAAATATAACATTTTATAAATTTGCATTTATACTTATTTCTCTTACAGCAACATTACACCTTCCTGGCGCTATGGGCCAGTGGCTGACTGTAAGCGCGATTGTTGCGTGTTGAAAATTTACTGGAGGCTATATATTTTTTCTTCATTTGGACATCTCTTAATAGAACGAAGGTCGGCGTTGAGTTCCACCACCAAAAAATGTGTCTCAAATTAATGTCCAAATGGAGGACGATGGTTTTGACTATATTCTCTATTTCAACGCCGCCACTTGCTGGCAAAGCGGAAAGCTAAAAAACTAAACAATTTATAAATAATTGATATCATAATAGAAATTAATTCAAACATTGTCGTTATACGAACGTGTTTTGAGTATTAAGAATACCAAACGGAACACCCATAGACAGCATGTTATTTAATATACAATTCACTAAAAATAACATTAGTAAGGCGAAAGGTATTGAAAAGTTTATACTTATCTATACGTGATGAGCGATCTATCCGTTTGTTTGTACCGTATTATTCACACTTCTTGTTTAATTAAAGAGAACGAAAGATTTTATCAAGGTGAATGTCGTATTTTAGAACGCTGGTAAACGTCTAAAGATGATGATTTTTTTTTTAAATTAATATTTAGTTCTTAGTATCTATAGTTTACAATTTTAATGATAATTATTTTTTTTATATTATTATATATACTAAAAGGTTTTTCTGTAAAAAAGTTGTAAACAAAAATGTTAAAGATAATTATTAAATTATAAACAATAATCTAGCCACGACATTGATTAAGCAAAATGGAGCTAATTTATGTAGTTGATCAGTGAAATAAATAAAATTGAAAAATCTTTTTTTAGCTTTTCTTTTTATCCAACTAGCTTTTACCTACAGCTTTGCTCGTATGGTCAATCATCATACATCGTAATGATTAGTGTAATATTATATCATAATATAGCTTCCCTCGGTAAACTATGCAAAATTTTTTTATTATTTAAACCAGTGCTGCCTGAGATTAGCGCTTTTCATCAATTCAATTCTTCACCTGCGAAAGAACTTAGTGTTCGTCACTACGTTTTTCTCTCATTCAATGTCTCGAACATTGCGTGTTGACTACGTAAAACCAACACCGTGCTTCGTCATGCCAGAGCTCGCTTTATGATTCAGAAATTCTTTTTTTTTTTCAAAAAAAACAATTGTTTAACCTTCACCAGAATAAACTCACGCAATACATAAATTTCCAGAAAGCCTAAAATAAAACGAAGTCGTTGATCTTGATTTAATTACAATATTATAGAGCAACTTACGTCACAGTGTTGGTTAGTTACCTATAAAATGCTATTTGCGCAATTTTACATCGGTTTATCGCAACTATGATTCAATTGTTTATCTTGGTGTAATAAAAGGGGAATGTACATTAAAGAAAAATATATATTTATATAAGTAAGTACCTACAAAAAGCACTTACGTATGTAATTACAAAGTATAAAAAAAGCTTTACAAAGAATAACATCTAAGGACAAGTGTCACTAATCGAAACTCAACGCTGTGCGTTGCCAATACGCAATGTCTCGAAAATCTGGCGGAAAGTGGGAGTGTCTTAATACTGCCATAATTAAAGATAAAAAGAAATAATTATAGACTATAAATATTTTTTATACTAAACTAAGCTATATATCCACGAGACATTAAATATTATATACTTTTGTACATAATATGTATTATTCTCTTCTTCAGCTTCAGCTCTAGAGAAGTCCACACAGTGAGTTTTAATAATGTTTATTCTGCCCAAGACTACCGCCTGGCACAATCTGGTGACTGTAACACGACGGTTATAGGTTCGATTATTACTAGGGGCAATGAAGTGAAACGTTGCGAATATGATGTATGAAAGGATGTATTTAAAGTGTAAAATTGTGAAGTACCTATAATCATAGTAAAAGTATGAATTTAATGTGAAAAACTTTATACATAAATAGATGTATATTTTTAGTATAGAATTACATACATATATAAATTCATACGAAATTGTATATTTCATTTCAGTTCTCAGTTTATTAAGGTATGAAATAAAAAGATTTTTGAATATTTTCGATATTATAAATAAAAGTTAGGTTTCCTCCTCCTCCTGATCCTAAATAAATGTTAGACTTTAGATTAAAATATAAATGAGAGGGCGTTATTTTCCTATTTGTATTTACATTGTATATAGTTAGTGTAATTTGGGTTATTCAGAGCAACATTTTACAAGCGGCCTGTCCTACATTCGTAAAATGCACTTTTATCACGATTCTCGCCAGAAAACACGTCTGCATTAACACTAATATCCGCAAGGCACACTTTGTCCTTTGACCTAAATCTATTTTTTTTATTTTAAGGATACTTTTTTTATTCAGTATGATGCTTCCTCACTTGTAGCAGGGTAAGAGAGGGAACCTAATGTTAGGATATTCAATTTTCAAGGCGTTGCTTGTCTTTATCAAAGAGGAGAAATAAAAATCAGCTTCGCGCTGTATCCCGCATACAGCAGGATAGGTAGAGAGAACCTAGTGTTAAGACCGTCCGTTCCACGCTTTTCGCCAAACCCGTTCTCCACAAATTTTGGAGTCGTTGCATGTTGAGTGGTGGAATTCAGCGCCGCACTTTGCCTCAACACCAAAGCGAAGCAATGGAAATATAAATTTACTTATTTAGAAAACGTATAAAAATGTGTACGTAGTGGGAATCGAACCCGCGCCTCTCTTAAAATGAGAACGTATGGCTCAGTAGACAGAGCGGCTGGTCGGTTTCCAGGAGGCGCGGGTTTGAGTCCCGCTACGTTAAAATTTTTATACGTTTTCTAAATAGGTATTTTTTTTTCCTAAGTGTGGTATAATACTTCAAAAATGTTAAAAAGTATAAATTTAAATAAATATTTCTTTTCGTCGAGTGGGGATCGAACCCACAACTAGTCGCGTTTACAGTCACACTTTGTGCCTCTGCGCCACGACTGACTTCAGAAATTAATAAAAATAATTTAAATATAATAATAATTTCCAGATTTGAGGCCACTTGTGGCGCAGGGTACAGGAGTGTGACTGTAAAGTATAAACGCGACAAGTTGTGGATTTAATTCCCATTCGAGGAAATAATATATTCACGCACACATTTTCATTTATTTACTCTCGCGTCTAAGCAAAGCGCAGCTTTCAATTCTGCTATTCAACACGAAATTCCTATAGAATTCAGTGGAAAGTGGGGAGTGGAGTGTAGTGTACTGATACTAGCCTCCCTCTGCCTACCCTGCTACATACGGAATAAAACGTAAAGCTGAAGAAGAAATTCAAAGCAAAACTGGCATATCTCAAAACTCGAATGTAAGCCACGGTGCTTATAGAGAAACATTATGCCAATGAACCATGACATCATTTAATTTACGTCTTTTAAATCTTTCGTATTGAAAAATGGTAGGTACTTACGTCACATTTTGCTTAACCACATTTTTTTATAAGAAAAAAAATAAGACTACCGCACTCTTACCACCACCGTGTTAAAACAAACACGTTCAAACTGCTTCGCTGTTGTATCGGAACATAGGTATAACAATATTATAGATATACCTAATATATGTAAAAAGTGACAATGGAGATTGGGGGTCCATTGTGTTGATCCCAGACTCCTATTGTTTTTTATTTCACCCCATCTGTCTGTATGTTTTAAGGCTTAAGTGAATGGTAAGGTTGAGGTGGTTAAGGATACTTATAAATATGTTTTTATTTATATTCTTGTATAGTTTAGTACACACCCCATGCAAAGAATATATTGTAATATGTCTGTTAGCTCTGTTCTTATATTCATTTTCAAGTTATTACAGGTTTGTTGGCAGAATCGAAATTTAGTTAAATAAAAATCCCCTTTACAAATGTAGATTTTTTAATCATTTAATAGAAAATCTACATTCCTAAAATGAGAATCTGTAACGATATAATATTTGGTGCATATAAAAAATAAGAAAAAATATAATTTAATATCAATATGCATAAAATAGAAAATTAAAATAATATAAATATTATAAATAAATAAGATGAAACAAATTATATGTGACTTTAATAAAAAAAATCCACTGTTGCACCACGACTCAGCATATGATAAATGCAGTGCGTACTACTATTTTATGTCTCAGTACTAGTGTATGTATGTAGTATCCTATTGACTGACTATTTTATACCCTGGAAAACTAAAGCATGTAGTTAGTAGCTTCTGCCTATCCATCTAACGCTTTGTTTTTTTTTGTCCCGCTTTACGCTATATCCCGCACATAGCAGGAAATGCAGGGAGAATCGGTTAAAGCACAAAATACAAATACAATGTATTCGAATATGTAGTAGCTAACTCATAACTGATAGTTTTCAGTAATAATAATATATATCACTAGAGGCCCCACCGCGGCTTCGCCCGCATACCACCTGTAATACTTTTATTATGCTGAATTTGCCAACAGATTTGATGATACATTCAATCGTGAACATTACGTATGTTAGGACGCCATCGGCGGCAAGGGCGCCCCCCGCTGGACTCGAGCTTATCTTGCGGTCGTAAACAGAGCGTTGAATTATTTTAAGTTTACATTTTATGTTTTAAATATACATGTGAAATAAAAATCAAATGAAATATGACCATATAACTTTCAATAATTTTTTGTCACACCATGCGTTATTGTCACTTATTTATAAGAGATAGATATATGGTGTCGCGGACTTTTTAGTTTAGATCTAATAAAATTGAATATTTTTGTCATATAACGTATAATACTTACATATAATTAAGTTACTACTACTTACAAATTTAAAAGCAATTCGATAGCGTTCCTTGTTATTGTTATTTCGTTACTTAAGACTAACTAAGACTTACATCGTAATGTTATATAGCCTTTAGCACTTCCGAAGAATGCAGATTAGAAACAAAACAAAAAGAAAGTAAATCGGACCAGTAGATCCAGAGATCTTAGCGTTTAAACAAATAAACAAACTCTTCCGCTTTATTATATAGTATAGATATACGTTAACTTTTTTTGGCATCCCGGAGTATTATAAAACCGCGGTCTGGTCGGAACACATAGTTGAAGAGGAGATGGAGGAAAAAATGGCACATGGGCCCCACCTCCTTTTCACCTAGAACTAGAAGTTATAAAGCTAGAATAGATTAGACGAGCTCTCGACTAACCTTTGGAAAAGATACGGGTTATTTTAACGAAATTATTTAACCTTTTAAGGGAAAATTAAAATTGCCTAATTAGCCTGCGAGAAGAGTTCATGCGTTAATTTACTGGAATTATGTATTTAAAATCTGTATCACATATCGAGTAGAAAGAGCTTTCCATTCAAAACTTTAATTAAAAGCAAATAACTTGGCGTTTCACACACCCACATCAATCAGCAACGACATTCTACGATAATTACTTACAAATGAAAAACCCACGCGTTTGTATTCAATTCACCTAGTATGGTTATTAAATTATTACTCGATCAATCACAATAAAACAATTTGTTCTAAAACAAATGTTTGTGTAATCATTTTAGACTAAAATAAAACAACGATATTATTGTTTATTTGTTTTGATATGATTCAATTTATAACATTATTAGGGTTCCACGTCTCAAAAAAAAATTTAAAAGATTACTTTTTTGTCCGTCTGTCTGCCCGTTAGTCTTGACAGGCGGGCAAATAGATTAACAGGCATACAAACTGATTTGTCTTGACATATTTCTTAAAAAAATATTAGAATTATAAACTTCCAAGTCAGTGCAATTAAAAGATACAAAAGATTATGGCTCGTTTTAGAGCGTAAACATGATTGATATATTTTGTTAAGTATGTTACAAAAGAAAAATCATTACAAACTTAGAATTTTTATTCATTTCTAGCAAAATGAGTGCTTAATCTCATAAATTTCACCATTTATAAGTAGTACTTCCCGTTTTTTTATAATTCGGAAATTGGTACGGAACCCTCGATGGGTGAGTGCAACTCGCACTAGACCAGTTTCATAAACTTTAAAAATCTAAATAGCTGTAGGCGTAATAGTGTTTTATTACTTTTATTTTTAAACTAACGAATATAATAAGCGACGAATGAATTAGATCTATCGCTTGTTACGACCACACATTCTATTAAGAGAAATATTTGAAAATAAACAAAGTTTAAAACTTTGTTAATTCTTAAATATTTATACGTGAATTAATGTTTGAAAGTTCAATATCTGTGGAATGCTATACTTTTGATCTTAATCTTCATAGATCGTAGATAAAAAAAATATTTTTTTTTACGGCGGAAAATGAGGAAAGAGAGTGTCTTAATAGAAACAAAGTGTCTTTTCACTTAGGTTAACATGAAGCTAAAAAAATCTTATACAAAAAATTATTTACATTCAGTCTTTAAAAGTCATGTAGGCTAAGAGGAAAAAAACTAAAGATATTTTGTCAGATCATTATTAACTTTTCACTTGCTTTATCGTGTCTACTGTAAATGATTTGGGTAAATTAATGCCGTATTTATTTACATTTATATTTTCATTTCTTCGCTCTGGTGTCGAGGCAAAGCGCGGCGTTGGGTTCCGCCGCTCAGCACGCAATGCCTCCAGAATTCGGAAAGTGGGGAGCGGAGTGTCTTAGCACTAGGTTCCCTCTGCCTACCCTGCTACTGTCCTTGCTACTTTAACCTATTAAAAAAAAGATTTCATTATAAATAAATTTCAAGAAAGCACAATATGATAGATTAGACATCAAACTTGTTAGAAATGTGTCGTTGTACTCGAGCTGTCATTCTCTATTACGACTCGACAAGCCCTTTTATTGTGTAGAATAATTTATTGATACCGTCACGCCGCAGCCATCGCTTAATACAGAGGTTACGGGTTCAAGCCTATCAAATTATTTTGATTGATAAAAATGTATAAAAAGTTATCTAAGTTAAATTTGTATAGATTCTTTTGACTTCATACATCTTTCGCATTTATAATAGAGTTGACATAATCTCATTATATACAAATAATTGAAAACGGCCGACCGAAATAATGGAAACCGACCAGTTCCAGGAGGCGCGTTCAAATTTTTATACGTTTTCTAGATAAGTATTTTTCATTCTTAAGTGTGGAATAACACTTTAAAAATGTTTAAAATTTTTTAAGGATATTCGAAAACATCTGAACTATAAGATGGTATGATTTTATTACCACAATATAAGGAAATATTATATAATATTGGCATTTAAATTACATATATAACATTTTATGCTGTTAGCACAACAACAAACTAAAATAAAGAATTTTCTTTATTTTTTCAATTTCTCACTATGCTATAATACATTTTTTTTTCACCTCCAACCTAAGTTTTATAAAATTCTGTTCTCCGTCTATCGACTAAATACATAATTAATTTAATGGAGCGCGAATCCACAGCCGTTGGTTTTAAATCCAGTTTTGAACTACTGCACCTCGGCAGTCACAATCGGATATTCATGCTTCATAATCAATATAAATCCTTGTTCAAACACTTTGAATGTGAGCCAAAATCATCTCAGATTTCCCCGCACAGTGATACGTTAGCAGTTAGGTTAATTAACTACCTGCAGCCATTACTACTTATCATTGGGTTTATAGGGTAATAAGCATTGTTGTGGTAGTTTTAATATTTTGAAAGTGTAGCTTCTAGATTAAAATTATTAGTTAACTTTGTCCCAAAATTATTTTTGCGGCCAGTCGTGGCGCAGGGGCATAAAGTGAGAATGTAAATGCGACTGGTTGTGGGTTCGATTCCCAATCGGGGAAATTAACTTAACTTCACGTTTTATCCCTAGCGGGGTAATCAGAAAGAATGTAGCGCCGCTATGGTCTCTACATACCTCTTTTGCCTCGTCCACTGTTATCAACTTCCTTATACATGCCCTCCGGAGGATACTTTTTATATGACCTTCCTCCAGTATCTTTGATACTGTGTTTTCGAAGGTGAACCGAGATCTCCCGAACCGAGACGAGAAACTTCTCTTACCACTCACTTTTCCATCGTAAATCTTTTTTACCATTCTTTCATCACTCATTCGGTCGACGTGCCCAAACCACCTGACTACGTCCTTCTAGATCCTCACCGTGACATCCTCGCTAGCACCTGCCATTCTGTGTATCTCTTCTTCTTGCGGATTCCGTCAGCTAATCTGACTCCGCATATGCTGTGAAGAGATCGAAATATTTATTTAAATTTATATTTTAATTTCTTCGCTCCGGTGTCGAGACTACGTATGGCATTTATTTCCGCCATTGTTGCCACACAATGTTTTCAAGATTCGGCGGAAAATAGGGAACGAAGTGCCTTAACACTAGGTTCCCTATCCTGCTGTGTGCGAGTTAACGCGTGATACAGATTTGTATCATTTTAAATATCTTTAAAGGAAGCTTTTAAAACCGAATAACTATCATTTTACCTTTTCTACTCATTTGAATTCCAAAAGTCTGTGTCTGACACTACCGATAATAAGGGACTCAATTATTACTATTATTATGATAAAACATGGATTTAAAAAACATAGCTTTAACTATTGAAATAGGTATAGTATATTCTTCCAGAAAGTAGTTACCTTGGCAGGACTGTGCTGCATTGTAATCTACTAACGTATGCAGCTTGAATGTCAATAAATGTGAAACAACTTGGCATCGAATGATGTACGTGCCAAGTTATTTGTCCTTCCTTCCTCACTCACAATTTTTCATATATGTTTATATAGTTGTATCAATAAATTAAAATAATATATATATACATATATAGTATTTAACTTTAAATTAAGTTTATTACGCTTAATGTAAATATTTTTTTTTTATGGTAGGAGTTGCCTAGAAGAGATCTCTCAGTGTATTTAAGGCCGCCCTCATATCATAACTTTGTTTTTCTGTCTCTTTTTATTATTTTTGTGTTTATTCATGTAGGTGTAATAAAGTTTTAAATAAATAAAATACGTAGGTCCTCAAATAAACGCTTAAACTGTCAAGTATCATTTATATATGGTTCCGTTTAAGGTTTTTCTCTTACTCTTTTTTATAATAGGACGCTCCGTTTCCACTTTGACTTATGACTTTATTAAAATTGTCCTTACAATATATACCTACAAACGAAAATAATATCGTTACTTATAATGAAACTCAAGTAAAATTGAAAACGTACATTCTTAAGTCTACTATAATTATATTATGTACAAGAATCTTGTGTGACAACGTTAATTAAATTAAAACTGTTAATTAAAACAAGATTTTCGAAACTTGGAATGAAATTGTTTAATCAATGTAAGCGAGGTAAAACCTTTTCTAACCACAGCAGAGGGATACTAACAACTTGTTTGTGAACTCCCAACTCCTTTTCTAGTTGTGTCGCAGGGGCGCAAAGTGTGATTGTAAGAGCGTATTGGTCGTGGGTTCGATCTCCACTCGAGGAAATGAAATATTTATTTAAATTTTTATTTTTATTTCTTCACTCTGGTGATTTCTGCGACTCAACACGCAATGCCTCCAGAATTCGGTTGAAAGTAGGGAACGGAGTGTCTTAACACTAGGTTCCCTCTGCCTACCCTGCTTTGTGCGGGATACAGCGTGAAGCTGAAAAAAAAATTAAACCAGGTTTAGAGTGATGTACGGAACTTGGAAATTGTTTAATCAATGTAAGCAAGGTAAAGCCTTTTCTAACCACAGCAGAGGGATACTAACAACTTGTTTGTAAGCTGCCAACCCCGTTGCTAATTACTCGAAAAGTTTCGTCAAATCTGGTGGCTTAAGTGTCACTTGTTTTGTTTTATTTTATTTTATATTAAACAAAGGAAGTTATTTGATTAATTAAGTTAAATATTGAAGTAAAATCTAAACTTAAAAGTTGAAAAGCACTGGTTAAATTCTTGGTCAAATAATATATAATATTAAACTTATTATAAAATGTTGGCGTACCCTATCGATCGTAGATAGATTCCACTCGGGGAAACAAAATATTTAATATATTCATTTCTTTACCTCCTTACCAGAGCGTGGTAAGGAGGTAAAGAATATAATATATTGAACGTGGTAAAGCGCGGCGTTGAGTTCCGCAATTCAACACGCAATGCCTTTAGAATGGCGGAAAGTGGGGAACGGAAGTGGCATAATGGAAAACGGAGTGTCTTAACACTAGCGTATGTTATAAAATATGGAAAATTAAAAAGTAGCAACTATTGACACAGCATAATATCTTTATTATTACCATTACCAGTACAGTCGAATGAATAAAGAAAAACATTTATATTAGTTTAATTATTCTTTTTTTGTATTGTACACGAAAATAAGTAAAGTATTTTCCGATGAGACCTTTCAAAATACCCAGGAAATAAAATAACAATATTAACATACTTTGCTATGTATATATTTAAATAAATAATTCTTATCATATGAAAGTGTAGACGATAAAATACCTCAATGCTTGTGTATGTAAATGCTTGAATGAGTCTCGAAATTCGATGAATGATTTTTGGGTCACTGTTGAATAAACAATTTTCTGAATGGGAAAGAATAATATTGTATTAGTTGAGACTAGTTGTTACTTATGGGTTGCCGTTTTATTTAATTTTTCATTAAAAATTTAAATGTTTCTAACATTTCGTGGAATAAATAAAGAGAGACAAAATCTAATATATGCAATTCTGTTCTCCATTTTTAATTTAATTAGAAACACTTTACGTAAATGTCTCGAAAATTTGGCGGTGAGTGAGAAACGGAGTGTCTTGACACTAGGCTGCATTTACCCTATAATTAGGTTATAAAGTATATTTTTAGCTTCACCCCATATCCTAAAAATATATTTTGTTACCAAAATGTACTTACCAATAAAGAATAGCGCGAATATAAATAATTCCATGTAATATAACAATTTTTTACATTTTAACATTCATATTTAATCCAACTGCAAGTTAATTCCGGCGATCAGCTTAAATTAATTTACGACTTGAACTAACGTTTTTAATTAGCTCTATATAAACAAACCACTGTAACGACGCCTGGGGAATTCAATTAGTGTCCATGCTTAGAAAAATACTGAATTTACAGATATTTTAATAAATCATAAGACAAAATAATTTAAAATTCATACTTTGGCTAGTACTGGAGAATATTATTCATTTTTAATTTGATCATGGTTCGTTTGCTATAGTTTAGAAATATAATAAGTAATTAGTAGATTCTTTCTACCTATCCTGCTACACAAAAAATATATTGACAAAAAGACGCCCGTTGTGACGCAGGGGCACAAAGTGTGACTGTAATTGCGACTGGTTGTGGGCTTGAGGAAATGAAATATTTATTTAAATTTTATATTTCTGTGTCTTCGTTCTGTTGGCGAGACAAAGGGCGGCGTTGAGTTCCGCCAGTCAACACGCAATGCCTCCATAATTCGTCGGAAATTGGGGAACGGAGTATCTTAACACTGCCTATCCTACTGTATGCGTGAAGCTGATTTATTTTATTTTTAATTTTTAATTTTGCTAAAAATTACAGCATGTTTAAACATTATTGGCTTACGGCCGATTTCAATTACTTATATATTTTAATAATTTGTTAAATTTATTGTATACAGATATACAATAGCATATATAAGTATAACATATATAAATCTCTTATATGTCTGTATATGTATCATTTAACATATTGTTAAAGTTATTGAGACCGGCCGTTAAAGTTTTAGCGTGTTAAATCCGTTTTTTGTTGTTTTTTTTTTGTTTCTTTCGTTACGTACAGCTTTAATCTATTCGAAAATGTTAGAAAATGACAAAATTGACTTTCATTTCATTTTATATAATAAAACGTAGTAGAACATATAAATAAATTTTCGAAATTGTAAAAACCTTCTGACAATATTGTACACTCATAGTTTTTTTATTAATGTTTTATGTCTCTCGAAATAGCCCAAGATCCCAGGGGCCCCAGATGTTCGTCATTTTAGCAAAGCTGAAATTTTGAGGACTATTAGTCTAATTTATAGTTAAGACAATATGCGTACTCACTAACTCGAAAGTGGGACCCTTTCAGAGGTAGCACCAAATAAAATCTTGCCTGGGAGGATGATTGGTCTGGAAGGATGAGAGGTCTTGAAATAGTCCTTAAATAGTACAAATACGTAAAAGCTTGCTAGTATAACGTAGTTTGATCCAATTTTAAACAACCTTTAGGACGTCTGGTTAGTAAAGGCTCATCCATCCGTAAAGGGTCTTGTAATTTTTTTTTTTACATTATTTTTAAAAACATATTTAAATACGAGCGTTTCTATTTTAACGTAGCTGAGCGTGTAAAACACATATCGTCGGCTTACGCCCAGTATTAATAACCTTTCTCCAACGTCAATCTTAGATTGTTTCATACATCTATCCAATCTCTAGATTGGATAGATATATGAAACAATCTAAGATTGACGTTGGAGATAGGTTATTAATATTGGGCGTTAGAGTGTAAGCTTGCTAAAATCTATTAAGCATTTTAGCAATATTACATATAGAAGCCAATTTTTTCTTAACACTGATAATGACATATATTTTTGTCATATTTTATGTATCTTAATATGATTATATTACACAAATTGCATACCGACCAAAAAAATGACCTCCATATTATATCTCTATTATGAAATTTAATTAATTAAGCTTTCATATGCAAATTTTACTATTTCTAACACTTTTGCAAAGTTCAAATAAAAATTCAAAAATATTATCTAAGTTTAATCGTTTTAATTGTATTTATAAGTAATTAAACCAATAATATTAGCAATTCCGATTAGCTGAAGCTCTGATAGTGTGAAGGACATGACCATTTATTTGCCTTTCTGTCAGTGGCTGTGAAATTAAATTTTGCTAACGACCTAATGCCGATCACGTTCCTTATTGCCAAATTATTTTGTATTTGCATAAACATAATTAATTTTGGACAGTTTAACAGTTTTATTATGGAAGAAGAATATTTAATTACTTTGTAAAAATTAACTTTTAAAATTTGGTATTGAGGTCGTCGTGGTACTGGCACAAGCGTTTGATTGTGATGTGAAGGTTGTGTGTTCGACCCTACATGGGGGAATTTTTTTTACAGCTTCACGCTTTATCCCGCATACTGCAGGGTAGGCAGAGGGAACCTAGTGTTAAGACACTCCGTTCTCCAGTTTCTTGCCGAATTCTGGAGGCATTGTGAGTTGAGTGGCAGACATCAACGCCGCGCTTTACCCTGACACCAAAGCGAAGAAATGGAAGTATAAATTTAAGTAAATATTTCATATCCTCGAGTGAGGATCGAACCCACAATCAGTCGGTTTTACAGTCACACTTTGTGTCCCTGTGCCACGACTCGCCTCATTGATTTGATTGTTATTTAATAATTTTCTTTTGTTTTTGGTCTGGTGCCAAGGCAAAAGCGTGGCGTTGAGTTCTGCCACTCAACGCGCAACGCCTCGAAAATTCGGCGGGACGTAAATAGGAGAACGCAGTATCTTAAGGTTCCCTCTACTCTAGCTAAAAAAAAAACGCTTAAGCTACATACTAACTTATAGATCGTCTCTATTAACAACCTTGGTTTCATATTAAAACTGGGTAACCAATTTAAAAATAACACTTATTTAGGACCATTACAGATTCCTCATGATTTAAATCAACTATCTTAATTATTATCACAAATGTAGCAATGTTGTGCAAATTGACAACTACGATATAACACTTTGACATAGAATGCGGCCATCAAAATAAGTGGGTTTGAGAATTAGCACCGTATACAACGAAGTGGCAAGCGTATTGTCATATTTACTGTATGTTTTACTTAAGTAGAAGTAGGTATGCCACAGAGAGCAGAACTTGGTATCTAGAAACTCCTTTCTCCATACATATTTTTACATATAATTATATTTTTTTATTAATTGTCGTATTGGAGGCCAGTCGTGGTGCAAAATGCGACTGGTTGTAGGTTCGATATAAATATTTATTTAAATTTATATTAACATTTCTTCGCTCTGGTGTCGAGGCAAAGCGCGGCGTAGAGTCACTCAACACACATTGCCTCCAAAAATTCGGCGGTAAGTGGGGAATGGAGTGTCTTAACAGGTTTCCTCTGCCTACAGCGTGAAACTGTTTTAATTTTAATTTTGTTTGTAACTGCATTTTTTTTATAATTCTTTCTATATTAGCTTATTTCATCCATATTTTTTTTTTTTTTTTTTTTTTTTTTTTTTTTTTCAC
>JAAIXJ010001827.1:62131-176991 GCA_013403705.1 Heliconius hermathena
AACCCACATTTGAAAAAGTTACAATACAGGGTCGGATTCTATTTTATTTTTTATAAGATATTCCTTTAATTTAGTTTTAAAATTATAACAATTTTTAGTTGTTTTTATATCTTGAGGAAATTTATTGTAAATTTGTGCTCCTTCATAAATAATAGCTTTTTTGCCATAATTGGTTCTTGTTTTTGGTAAGTATAAATTATTTGCACTTCTAAGTGGTCTATTTCCTTTTTGTTCATTTGTAAGAAAAGATAACTCTGACTGTAAGTTGTTTTGTAAAATTTTACGAATAAGAATACACGTATTATATTGATATAGTTGACGAATATTTAAAATTTTAGTTTCTTTATATAGTTTATTTGTAGATGTTAATGGCTTAAAATGGAAAAGGAGTTTTATTATTTTATTTTGAATAGTTTGCAAAGATTTTAAAATAGTTTTAGATGCAGCTCCCCATATTTCTACAAGATAAGTTAGATTTGACTGAACTAGTGAGTTATTAAATATAGTTTCCCACATATAACTGTATAGGCAACGGGAACTGGGGAAACTAATGTTAAGACACTCCGTTCCCATTAAGAACTTTCCATTCCCCAGTTTGCACCCAATTTTGAAAACATTGTGTTTTAAACGGCGAAGTTTAACGTCGCGCTTTGCCTCGTAGTCAGAGCGAATTAGTGAAAATATTAAATGTTAATTTCTTCTAGTGGGGATCGAATCCACAACCTTTTCGTCGTTTATAGTCGCATGCTTAAGCGCCACGACTGGCCTCAATTATTATTAATTATTTATTTCTTAAAAACATGTAGCTTTGTGGGACAATACAATAAAAAAATATTAATTAAAAAACTTCTTTTCTTTATACTCTTTCAGGATAAAAGAAAGCATTAAACAATAGACGTGAATCTGTGTTAACATTAAATAGAGATAGCCGTGTTTTGTGAAATAAATGTGAATACTGAACAAGGGCCAGTCGGGCTTGCACTCAAAGAGTTCCGTAATACCGTTTTTTTTTTATATTTAAAAATGTAAGAAATATTTCAATATTTATTCCTTTCTTGTACAAGAAAATCAACAAGTTTTATTATTTCTTATATTTTCAATTTCAAAAGCTTAGTTTATCGTTATGCTTATGATACAGTGTGAAGGTAAAAAGAAGCTTAACAAAATATTCTATCTTACATTAAAAAATATATATAAATAAATACATATAGTTTGAACTGTCTTACTCATAGTCTATATTACGATCACAAAACAAACAAACATACATACATTACATCTGAATACATAAATAAACAAAAAATAAACATTATTCCAAGGCGGGTATACTAAAAACAACAACTTTGTAAAAATAAATGTAGTCTAGCCCTAATTTACATGAGTACCGGCGCTCGTTCTTTAAAGTTGCAATTAATTATTCCACTTTATGTAAATATAGTGATTCGGACGTAGTTTTTGCGGACTATTTAGTGTATGCAGTTTAAAAAGGCTGCACTGAGCCGTCGGGTGATAAATAAAACATTATTTTAATTTTAAATGTCTTTTTGCTTTTTGTTGTGTATTATGGCTTATATAGTTAATAATAATAATGAGGCCAGTCGTGACGCAGTGACACAAAGTGTGACTGTAAAACCGACTGGTTGTGGGTTCCCCCACGCGAGGAGATGGAATATTTACTTAAATGTATATTTCCATTTCTTCGCTCTGGAGTTGAGGCAAAGCGCGGCGTTGAGTTCTGCCACTCAACACACAATGCCTCTAAAATTCGGCACAGTGTGGGGAACGGAAACGGGAAAGAGAATCTAGTGCTAAGACGAGTGTCTTCGAGGGAATCTAGCGCTAAGACACTCGTCTTAGCACTAGATTCCCTCTGCCTACCCTGATGTGTGCGGGATACAGAGTGAAGCTAATTTAATTTTTTAATTTTTAGTTAATACTATATACTACTTAACTTTAACTTACTATTACTACTTAATAAGTTTACTTGTAAATTTGGTTTTTCTTCTCATTTTTCTTGTGATATTTTTTTCTAAGTTTCCCTTTGTATCCAGCGCAGGAGGTTAGGCAAAGGGAACCTAAGAACCTAGTGTTAAGACACTTTTACTCCCATTCTGGAGGTACTGCGTGTTGAGTGGCGGAACTTATCGCTGCGTTTTGCTTCCTTACCAGAGCGAGAAAATGAAAATATTAAACATCTAATTTCCTCGAAAATCGAACTCACAGCCTGTAGCGTTTAGTCGCACACTTATGCTACTACGCCACGACTAGCCACCCTGCGCCACGACTTAAAATTCTTAAAATTAATTTATTTATTTATTTTCAAATTTCGAGCTCCATCCCTAACTTGACAGCCAGAGTTTATTTTTACAACTCGTAAACATGTATTATTATAGGTAGAAATTGATTTTGTTCGTTCATGAACTTTATTATGACTCACTTTTGCTCGAAGCAAAAGGTATGGGCAGAGCAGCTTATCACTTATTTATATTGCAGTATCATGAATTCTCAACTAGAAAGTACAAATTTTTTTTTTTTTAGTTTTACTAAATATTTAATAATGATTTTTTGTTTATATTATAATATTTATTTAATTTACAATATTATTTTTCATACAGGGTAACACTATGTTAAGGCCAAAAACAATTCGTTGTTATCGAAATGTCAGTTTGATATGCATGTATTTGTTATTGGAGCTAGATCAGAAATTAAAAATCATATCGAGATGAAATAAATCAGCTTCACGCTGTATCCCGCACACAGCAGGGTAGGCAGAGGGAACCTAGTGTTAAGACACTCCGTTCCCCACTTTCTGCCGAATTCTGGAGGCATTGCGTGATGAGTGGCAGAACTGAAATATTTCATCTCCTCGAGTGGGGATCGAACCCACAACCAGTCGGTTTTACAGTCACACCTCGTGCCGCTGCGCCAAGACTGGCTTCACATATGATTAAAATTTTAATCCAATTTAGGAAACAGGACAAATTTCATCAAAATAGACTACTAAGTTGAAAACTACAAAGTTTTCAGATATAGGCATTTCAGGAAGTTACATAATTATGTAATATTGGTACCCAGATTGTAGTAAGTGTCGTATTTAACTATTAAAAATTACTTTTATTTAATACGCATATTGTAACATATCAAATCTGTTGTTTGCTTTTCAGCTTTAAGTATTATACAGTTTCTAAGCTTTAATTAATTGAAATCCTACTAATATTATAAATGTGATTTGTGAGAATGGATGTTTGTTCCACTTTTACCTAAAAACTACACAACTAATTTAGATGAAACTTTACAGTAATATATTATAGCTTATACATCAAAATAACAGATACTGTACAACTAATGCAATAATTTGTCTAAAATTTTACAATCCTTTTAGCGGGCGAAGCCGCGTATATATTACTAGTTATTGATATGTTTTGTTGCTAAAAATAGTGTCTCATAAAAAAACTATTTAAAATATCCTAATATACATACACAAATACTTAACAGTGAGTCCCGCACACGGCAGCGTATATAGAGGGAACCTAATGTTAAGCCACTCCGTTCCCCAGTGTTCGACATAAATACTATTTAAAATATATTTTACTACTATAATATGAATGTAAAATGTATGATGAAGGTCTTTTATCGAATCACATATGACATAATGGGAGGGCCAGCGACTTTTGATAAAGGCACTGTGATTTACGATTACGACTTCACGCTTACTAAACTTTGTATGAATACAATTACTTTTCTATATGAAATATTATGGTGAAATTCGGCTAAAAAACTGCGTATGTAGTAATAGTTTAAAACAATAAATTCACAAAAGAAGATATAAAACTCAATTGAGGAATATAGGATATTTTATTTCTAGATAAATAATAATAATAATAGAAATCTTTGTAACTCCTTATTAGCTTTATACTTTCTCCCTGTGTTTTGACACTCTGTTCACCACTTTCCTCTGAATTTTCTAAACATTTCATTTTTATTTACAGGCCAAAGAAATGTTTATAATTGATTCCCCCTAATGTGTGAATAAAACCCACAACCGTCGCGGTTAACAGTCAGACGCTGTTTTGCTGCGCCACGATGACATATTAATAAATAACTTAATATTCTGTTATTATTCAATAATTTCTTGGCTCTGGTGTCAAGGTAAGGCGCGCAATGACTCCAGAAATTGGCGGAAGGTGGGGAACGGAATTATCCAAATTGGAACGGAGTTTCTTAACTAGATTCCCAGGATCCCTCTTTCTACACTGCTACGTGCAAAATACAGCTTGAGGCTGAAAAAAATGATGTCATTCAAAAAATATATATGAAACCCACCTAAAAAATCGATATCAATCCTATGTAATATTCTGATCTACGTACTGGCCTCAAAACATAAATAATATTTATCCATATCACTCAAACACAACTGTTTTAGTATCAGTGACATAACACGAGGGTCAATGACTCACGATAACTGATGTCAGAATGATTTATGACTACGCCTAATTATTAAGCTATAATCTTGAATTCCACTAACTTTGACTCGAACAACCGAATTGCCCCACTTTGTGGATATCACATTCTTTGGGGTAACTTTGGATTTAATTAAAATTAAAACAAAATTAATTTTAGTAAAGATTTTGTGAACATGAAAAATATTTTATCGAATGATGTTTTATGTAAATGACGTGGTTCACGTACTACGATATAGTACTAAAGTACTAGCTTTTGTAACGATAAAAGGGTAAGTTTATACCTATTCGTCATAAACATCAATTTAAGTATCTGATTATATTATAGTTTCAAAATAACTGTTTTTTTTTCAAGTAGTTTCTTCTACTAAAATTTGGACGAAAAATGAAACGAAGTATTTTAACATTAGCTCTCCTCTGCCTATCCTGTTTTATGCGCTGTGTTCCGCATATAACAGGATAGGATTCCGCATATGACGTATGAAGTTTTCAAAAAAATTAATTTTACATTTGTTTTTAACATAAAATGTATATTTTACTAAAATTTCTTCAATATATGTAAACAAGCATGCGGAACCAATGCCAGACAGACGGTCGTTAAAGCAGTATAAATTTAAACGACACACAAAACAATAAATCTGTGTAACTCTAACCTTTGCCGCTACCCGTTTTATTTTTGTAATGATATAAACCATAGGTTATTTCGCCATAAACCCATATATACGTGTTTTTCGAAGAAATTTGACACATTTAGTGTCAGTCCGTCTGTCTACCACTATATCGTAGACCCAGAAAAGTCAATATCATTAAAGCGACCACCCATTATGCAATTTCGTGGAACAACACTTGAGTCCAATGTAAACTAAACGGCGCGAGAAACGAAAAGTTTAAATATGTCATTAGGTCGTCTTCGTACGAAAATAGATGTACTTATTTTTATAATTGTTTGTTAATCGTTATTGGTGTTTTAAATCATGGTGCAGTGGGTCGGAGACTATTTGAAAACACAAAGGTTGTAGATTCAATTCTCTCTCGAGGGAATGAACTATGTTCATTTCCCCGCTCGGACCATATTAAACGGAATGATAAAATAATACGTTATATGAATAACGGAGTATCCTGACACTGAGTTCTCTCTGCTTATCAAAATAAAATGCGGGATAAATCATTATTTACCTAATAAGAAAACGTATAAATTTTAAATAAATGATCGTAGTGAGATTAGAGCCCACGCCTCTTGGAAACCGTCCAAGCGCTCTGACCACTAAGCCATACGTTCTCATCAAGCTATGTGGAAATTCTTTTACGGTTGTTACAACTTATTTATGTTGTTAGCGTCTGTGTTACCATATTTTCGACACAAGACAGTAAATAACGTTTCGCCGTCTTTGTAAATTATATATTAAATACTAGCGACCCACACGGGGCTTCGCCACTTATATCTTATTGTTATTCTGACGTGTAAAGTATATTATTGTGAAGTTTCATCTAAATCCATTCATTAGTTTATGTGTTAAAGTAGAACAAATATCCATCCTCAGAAACTTTAAAATTTATAATATTAGTAGGAAATGTAGCACGTATAATAGAAATAGTGTAATTTTTTTTATTTATTATTTTTTAAAATCTTATTACACAATGAAATATTTTTTTTGTCTTATCATACCTTCAATTTCAATATTAAAATAAGTATAACTTTAAACCCCTTTATATATATATATATATATATATATATATATATAACACTATACACCGATATACCTATTGGGATCTATTTTCGTGAAATTGCTGTAAACTATTTTTGGATGGCAGAGTAGCCAGCAGATAACTCCCGATAAGTATAGATTGTTGTCTCGTCATTGTGTTGGTGGGTACAATTTAGATAATATTTAATACAATTTATTATTCATTTATTTTGATATGTTTTTTTTTGTCTTTGTCACATCATATAAAGTAAGGTACTTAAAAAAAATTGGTGAATGTTTAGTCTGTTTTGTTCCACTTTAATTATACTAATATGAGCGTGGCGTTTATTTCTTCCACAAATAAAAAAAACTCTACATAAACATCTATATTTCATAAGATTTTGTACCTAGTTAAATATGATTAACTCTCGGCGACTGACGTGGTAGTCTCTTGCATTCTTCTCGCTAATATTTTAGCATAAACTTTATTACCCAAGCTAATCAAACTGATAGCCCTATGGTTTGCGCAGTCTATCTGTGAACCTTTGCCTTTATACAAAGGCACGATGACTGCACCTCGCCTAATTTCCAGCATAAATTGCACAAAAACCAGAACAAGTCCAAGACGGGTGGCCCACCATATTTGATCATCTCAGCAGTAACTCCAACTGCTCCCGCTGCCTTACCACATTTCAGAGTTCATATTGCTTTCTCAACTTCTTTTATACTGATTTCACCATCAGCTACATCAAGACTTAGCATTTCGCAGTTACTTGAGACTGAGGCATCATCACATTCATACATCTCCTTGTAAAATTCAACCCATCATAATTATTATATAATAATAGGAAATTATATATTTATTTACATTTATATTTTCATTTCTTCACTCTAGTGTCGAGACAAAAAATCCTCCAGAAGTCTCCAGAACTCGGCGAAAAGTGGTCAACGGAGTGTTAACACTAATTTCCCTCTGCCTACCCTGCTGTGTGCGGGATACAGCGCGAAGCTGATTTTGATTTATTCATTTTCTCGAATACAGATTGAATCCACAACCTTCGCGTTACAGTCACATCCCTGCGCAACTGCGGCCTCACGGAATTAAATAAATGATAGTTATTTACATCAAATCAATATTCTTACTTTATAATGTAGAGTCATACAAGTTTATAGTATCATTTATCTTTAAGTAAAGAGCCAATAACATAACCTTTGCGAAACAGCTTCCCGCATAAATTATTATGTCAATATGTGCGTGTGTGTGGGAGTAACACACTTATTATATAGGAATTATGTTTTGTAATAGGATTTCTGTCTGAGATATGCCTAACAGCCTAGGTATTATTTATTTATTAATAGAAGTTATTCTATTATAATATTTATGTGCGGGAGCGGGAGCGGGAGTGTTTTAATAGGAACGGAATGTTTCAATTATGTTAGTAGGGTTCCCTTAGTCTACACTGCTATTTGCGGGATATAGTGTGAAGCTATAGTAAAATAAAAAATATGCATATTACTTACTTACGTTTTCACTTTTCATCTGTGTAGAAATGCTGCTTGACGATGCAAATATATAAGACAGAAGACAATACAACAACAAGTTACTTCTTGCAAATCCATAATAGTAACTACGAGAAAAACTTTAACCGAATACTGATTTTAAAATATTACACTTTTATTTACATATTTTTAAATATATTAAAACTTAAAACATTCTAATATATACCCTAAGAGAGGAATAAAAATTTCACAATGTTAAAAACATCGTTTTTCTAAACTTTGTATACATTTTAAACTTTTACTGTAGCATACAAACAAAAACAGATAATAAAATGACATTTATTTATTGTTCTCTTGAAATGGAATCTTGAATTGTCAACGATTACTTACATTATGCTGTAATTACCCGCGTATTATAAAGAAAAAGCAGTTATAAGACGATATAAATGCAAAAGCATAACGTAAAAGGTGAGATGGGAGATTAAAATTCTTTACCAGCAATTATCGTTTAAAGACTGCAAAAACCTGGCTACTTGCCAACAAGTCTCTTTAGGATATGTCGCTGTGGTAGAGTAATTAGGAAGTGTTTAATACCGCTTGGTGGTTTTGGGTTGGAATCTTATACGGTATGTTTCTAAATATTTTCATTCCGCCAACTCTGTTGTAAAAATTGTAGCAGTAGATAGGTAGTTGATCTAAATTTAAATGTCTTTGAAAAGTCCGGAAATTAGAGAATTTAGTAGTTGAGACCATAGTGGCACAGTGGTACAATACTTGACTGAAAACGCGATGGTTATAAATACGATTTTCTAGGAAGTGAAAATAATTCCCTTGGAGAAAATAATTATTTTTAATTCCTCGTTGTGGTGACAATACAATAATAATTCCTCGTCGTGGTAACAAGACAAGCGAAATTGAATAACACCATTCATCATACAGTGTATAAAAAATTGAGAAACCGAGTGTCCTAAATCTACTTCCCTTCTTCTATGCTGAACATACAGCAGGGTATCTTTCACGAAGCTTTCTTTGCTTATCCTACTAAAGTGGAAGATGAGTGTGGACAAAAAACAATTATGCCCCAAAAGAAACCGCAAAAACTTGGCGTCGAGCCAACAGGTTTCTTCTGAACAAGACGAATGGGTGGCTCAAATTTATTTATTAGGGCAACTTACCAATTTCCTAGTCTTATTATTTGTTTTGATTTAACTAAAAATAGCTAATTGATTGTTATATAGAATTATTATGGTAAGATAATAATAATTATATTATTTGATATAAGTTATTCCTAAATATTATTTTCCTTAAATCCTATATTGTAATATAAATACAAATTTTACTGAACCGGTCTCAGATATTATTTTTCTCAAAACTATAATATTCCAAAACGATAAACGTGGATTGTTGATGTTGTAAAGACCAAAAGAATCAGAAATCTTTAAATCTTTATCGAAAGTTTGAATATATTATAAGAAATGACCTACAATATGTTTAATTATTATCTAATTTCAGTGCATAGCATTTGCAGTGTTAGTGTGTTTAGTGTGAACTCGTCGTTCCTCATTTTCTACCCAATCTCTCAAATAGTGCGTGTTGAGTTGCCTTGTTACCAAAGCAATCAAATGAAAATAATTCTATCACCCGAGCGGGAATCGAACTCATGACCATCGCATTCACAATAATGAGACACTGTGCTGCACACACTGCACACAAACGTCATGATGACGGCACAGTTATAGAAATTATGTAGTCATATACTTTTATGAAACTAATATTATATAATTTGTCACGATCTTTATTAATTATGTACTCCATTGAACAAATGTCGCTTGTTGACAACCGATGACTCTCTCGGATTTTTTTTTTATTTAGAAATAAACCGTAGTTTCTTAGTACAAAGAAAAAAAATTCGGACTATTTGATATACGTTATTTCATAATTAAAATACCATCTTGACATCTATATATATCATCAGTAAACATGGCGGAGTAGGTACGCTCCATAGTGTTTTTTTTTTTCAAATTTTAATCTATTTAAACGTTTTCTATTATAACTAAGTGACTGACAAAGAATATTGAAACCTATAATACTATTAAGACACTGTGTTCCCATTAAGATACTCCCGTTTCCCCAAGGTGTTGAGTGGCGGAACTTACCGCCACGTTTTGCCTCGTTACTAGGGCGAAACAGTAAAAAAAAAAGTTTCTTATAATAATATTTGTTGTTTTTATATAAATCTTTTAACATTAAACAAACAGGATGCATTAAAAGCTTTTTACTTAATACTAATTCTTTTTAAATATTTTTTTTCAGCTTCACTCTGTATTCCGGATATATCACACCTTTAGAATTATAGTGACCTAATCAAAAAAACTATGATTTTGGGTTTTTGTCAGAAATTGACCTAAAACGACGACCTAAAACGACGCTATACACAGCAGGGTAGGCAAAGAAAACTTAGAATTAAGACACTTGGTTCCCCTCTTTCCGCCGACCTTTGGAGGCGGAAAGTGGAGAACAAGGTCAATTTCTGACAAAAACTCAAAATCATAGTTTTTTCGATTAGGTCACTATAATTCTAAAGGTGCGATATCAGGATATGCTGACGGAACATATTGTTGACTCCTTTCCCTTCTTTTCGCCGAATTTTCGATGAATTGCCTGTTGAGTAGCGGAACTCAACGCCGCGGTTTGCATTATTATTCGAGCGTAAAGATGGAAATATTAATAAATAATAATTCATTTCCCTGGGTGGAAATTGAACCCAACACTGTCGCGTTTATAGTCACACGCTTATTCCACTGCATTACGACTCCCTCTATTTACATTAAGAACATAACCACTGCTGCTGTAGAGTTTACAAACATCGTGAGATTTATTTTAGGTCAGATACTACCAATGTATGTATGTAATTAAATATCATAATTTCGTTGCGTTTATCTTTACTTTCACTAAAACTTGTTTGTGCCTTCTTTACTGGCTATTAATTTTAATACATATATCGAATATAGATTGACCTAAATATTTTAAAATATTTTATAAGAATATGTATTAGTAGCCATAAATTGGACTCTTGATCATCATCATCAAAAGTATACTATAAACGAGCATTTATCGTTCACACTCTTTTAACTGCATTTTTTTATGAAATGTACCGCACAATGAAAACGCATGGATACTTCTCGTGGACCTACTTTTATGAATTTAGCCAAAAAATAAGAACTTACAGTACAAATAAACATACAAGATCCGTAATATGGAAATTTGTATTTATATTACAGAAAAAAACCATTACAAAGTTATATTTGTCATTCATTTCATGCAAACTGATTGCTTACACCCGTAAGCTTAATTTTGTCAATTTTTATAAATTGTATTTCCCATTCCCGAAATTCTTACGAAACCCACAGTGGGCGAGATTTTCATTTCAAAATAATACAATCAGTTATCGTACCAAAAAAAAAATGAAATTAATAACTAATATATAATGAGGATTCAAGTAGTGAGTTTTATAATAAATTATTAGTCTTAAGAATTTAGATATGCAATCGAAATTTAATCTAATTTCGAACCGAGAAACACCGTCTTGTAAAAATTAAAAGCCATACAAACTACTAAAACCTGAACTAACATTATGTTGTATATTAAAATATTAATTAAGATTACTGTTAATATTATAAATAATTTCCTTTTCATAGCATTCCTGGTTTTGTTTCTTCGCATAATAAATGCCTTTGTTCAAGCACCTTTACACGCTGTGAGGCTTCCTCACCTAATTCGCAAGAAACACTATCGTACAATTTTACTCTTTTTTAGAATCAAAGTATCTATAATTTCTTCGCTCTGGTCTCGAGGTTAAGCGTGGCGTTGAGTTCTGTTCTGTTAAATGCATTAAAAAATACTACCAGTTCAATTGTTTTATATAAAAGTCTAAAATATATTGAAAATTGCGAAATTTTACCAATATTTATGTAGAAAAGTTGCATTTTCAAGCTATTATTTTATCCATTATTTCCCGTTTACTCGCAAACGACATTTTCATATCGTAAAATCTTATTATAATGAATCTCTTCATTCCATACTTAATTTACATGAAGTGTTACCAAAGTGTTTCCTTCAACGACGGTTTAATATTCCGCTTTATTTAAACAAGCTTCGCTCGCTAATATTCATTTTGTATGCACTAAACTACAAATTTATCTTTTGCTTGTAATTTTTGTCATACATAAATAGATAATTCCTAGATAAAGACACCTTGTATTTTGATTTTAATTTTGTATGTATTTTGAAGTATTTTTTTTTTAGTTTCACACTCTATACCGCTATTTGCGGTAAGGGAAGACAAAGGGAGGCTAGTGTTGAGACACTCCGTTCCCCATTTTTCGCAGAATCCTAGAAGTATTGGATGTTGAATGGCAGATCCCGACGCCGCGCTTTGTCTCAGTTCTAGAATGAAGATATTTAAATAGTAAATATTTAATGTCTTCGAGTGGTAATCGAACTCACAGCCTCTTGCGTTTACAGTCCCACACTTGAGACCCTGCGCCACGATTGGGCTCATTCGAAATATATATTATGTATATTATAATTATTAGTATTTACAAAGGAGACAAAAAAACAAGGGATTTATGTAGATAGTTGAAACCAATGGAAAGGGGAATAACGTGTATTCTTGTATTCTTTTAACAACAAACATTATATACCTCTAGAGTGAAATGTAAACATTCCTCATCGTGTCAGGTTTGTTACATGTAAACTGTCGATTTAACTTATTTATTTAATTAAATCTTCACGCTGCCCTCACGTAGCAGAATAGGTAAAGGGAATCTATTGCTAAGTGGTGTAACTCAACGCCGTTTCATATTTTTACCGGGTCTTTATCTAACGAGGAAATGAAAATATTTCATAATTTCGAACGGAAATCCAGCCCACAATCCTCATGTAAATATATTCCATTTTTAATAATTTCAATTATTCAATCTCCAGCTTACTTCAATAAAATATTACTAATACATAACAAGTTCTTTGAACACAATGTAGAACTACGGGTGTCGTTATAACAAAAAGGTAGTTGCAGTTCGAGAAATGTTACCAATGAAAATGCTATGCGATAAATAATTCAAGGGGCGACGCAGGTCGATAAACCAGCGCCGTGACTGGGAAAGCACTTGTGGTTTATTCAGGAATCTCGAACTAAATATAGGTGAGATGTGCTGTCGTCATAAAGGAAGATTTATCGGTTCAAATTGGTTTGTTGCTTAAAATGAGTGAGGTAATTAGGCGTATTACTATATTTATAAAATATTAGTATGGTACGCAAAAAAATACTACTTTTTTATTATTAAATATCTGATCTAAGGTATCCATCAAATAAATCAGCTTCACGCTGTATGCCGTGCTGTATAGGAAGGTAGATAGAGGAAACCAGATGTTAAGATACTCTGTCCCTTCTTTCCGCTGGATTCTTTGTTGTATTGTATGTTGAGTGTTGGAAACTCAACTTCGCGCTTGACACCAAAGCGAAGAAATGAAAATATAATTTTAAATAAATATTTCCTTTCCTCAATTGGGAATTGATCCCATAACCAGTCGCGCTTACAGTCACACACTTGTACACCTGCGCCACGACTGGCCTCTTTTCACGAAACTTTCCTTTTATAATTGAGGCCGGTCGTGGCGCAGCGGCACGAAGTGTGACTGCAAAACCGACTGGTTGTGGATTCGATCCCCACTCGAGGAGATGAAATATTTACTTAAATTTATATTTCCATTTCTTCGCTCTGGTGTCGAGGTTAAGCGCGGCGTTGAGTTCTGCCACTCAACACGCAATGCCTCCAGAATTCGGCAGAAAGTGGGGAACGGAGTGTCTTAACACTAGGTTCCCTCTGCCTACCCTGCTGTGTGCGGGATACAGCGTGAAGCTAATTTTTTTTTCCTTTTATAATGTATATCATAGGCATAAAAAATTACTACGTTTTTATTATATGTGATCAAAACTATGGCGTATCTAATACTATTGTATATCCTTATTGAGCCTTTTGTGGTACTGTGTATACGATTATTTTTCCATTTTCATTTCGTTGTTCTAGCATAAAATTCATGGTAAAATCTAAATAATAACAGACCATTAATTGTTTTTCCTTTTATATTTAAGATATGTAAAAATAAAGCAAAATCGATTTTCAAATATTAAATCCAGAAATAAACTACAATCTCACGATTTGCTGGCACACTTCAACCTTTAAAGTTTGAAAAATGAAAATTGCATTGGAGATTGAAAAGCGAAAACTTTATAATCAGACCTATGAATCTTGGCATCGAAGATAATATAAGTGTGAAACGCGATGGTAACTTTTAACCACTTTAGTTCTATATACAATTGAGGAAAGATCTTCTCTTTCTATTATAGAAGGTATGTAAAAAAACATTTTATTAAGAATTTTTAGTAATCATTTCTAGATTTCTTCCTCTTTTTATATATACAAATAGTTAAAAAAACTGACTAACACACGTTTATCTAGCACTAAATATTACAAAAATCTATAGGGTTACGATAGGGTTACAATGATACCGTAAGTGTTTCACTATTCTAATTCTGGCTCCATTGTGAGATCAGTAAGTTTAATAATACCATATTACTTCATGATGATACCATTATAAATCAGTCAAATTCAGTTTCTTCTTTTATATATACCTACTATTACTTACTTTGCTTTCTAGCAAAATATGAAAATATTTTATTAGTAAGCTATACAGAGAGGTCTATAAGGAGGTGAGATGAGATGATGTGTGTAATGTTATGACACTCTGTTCTTCACGTATCGCCCAATATTTGTGATATTGCGTCTAAAGTCACTGAACTCAATGCTGCGTTGGCAAAGGAAACGAAAATAACTCATTTTCATGAATTGGAATGAAACCTACAACCGTCGCATACATAATCAAATATTTTACTGCTGCGCCACAACGGCCAATAAGTAAATATATGTATAAGGTTTTCATTACATATTACAAACATAAAAGCGATCACTTTAAAAAAATATATAAGCTTTCGTAATATAGCCACGTGAATTCAAATGAATATTAGGTAAAACGGAAATGCATGAAATTCTAATTGGTTTGCTGATTCACAGAGTCCGGTCTAATTTTAATTTTAAAGTGGGATAGACACGTTCACGTTGAAACGAAGCTATGAAATATTTTAGTACGTTGGTATATTTTTTTGAATAATGTAAATTTTATTACTAAATATTTTGTTAACGATATATATTTAAATCAGTAGAGTACATCTGCATAACTAATAATTTTATCTTGATATGCATATTTCTGTTATGATAAAATTATTTATTTTAAATAATTAATTTATTTTAATTAACATAAGATGATTACTTTTTTTATTTAAATTTGTATTATCCTAATATTTGAGCATTTTTAATCTATATGTTATTTTTTATTTTCTTAAAGAACATATAGATTAAAAATGCTGAAATAGATAAAATCGCGTCGTTGAGTTCCGCTACTCAAGATGCAATGCCTCCGGAATCATCCGGCATTTCAATACTAATATGACAATGTGTACGCTTTTACAATATGAGTCCAGAAAACGTCAGAGAATTTTCTATATAACGATTTTAAAAAAATGTGAAAAGATGTTTGTGTGTTAAAGGTTATTACCAAATTAATAATTTAATAAATGATAACACGCCTTGGGAATGAAATGCTCACTCCAGTCTGTTTCAAAAGTATCGTTGTCACAAATAAATAAATATGTATTTGTATAAAATTGATTGATTGGCCAGTCGTGGCGCAGCGGCACGAGGTGTGACTGCAAAACCGACTGGTTGTGGGTTTGATCCCCACTCGAGGAGATGAAATATTTACTTAAATTTATATTTCCATTTCTTCGCTCTGGTGTCGAGGTTAAGCGCGGCGTTGAGTTCTGCCACTCAACACGCAATGCCTCCAGAATTCGGCAGAAAGTGGGGAACGGAGTATCTTAACACAAGGTTCCCTCTGCCTACCCTGCTGTGTGCGGGATACAGCGTGAAGCTGATTATTTTAAAAAAATTGATTCAAAAATAAGTCCCGCTGAGTTTCTTGCGCCGGTTCTTCTCAGGTCTGAGGCATTGACTTTAACGAACTAGTGGTAAATTGTTTGACGTTCAAAAAATGAAGAATGTACCTTTTTATTTTGACTACAACGTCACGTTTGTGGGTTCGATTTCCACTCGAGAATGAATAATTTTTTATACATATTTTCACATCTTTCCTTTGGACCAAAGAAAAAGCCCGGCGTTGAGTTCAATCACTCAACATACAATGCCTAGAAAAAAATCCGCGTAAAGTGGAGAACGGAGTGTCGAATGGAGTGTGAACGGATCACTATGTCTCCCCTGCCTACCCTGCTCCGAGTACAAATTGACCTAAGGTATAGTACCTACTATTCCAATACAAAGTGATTGGCAGAAAAGGTACATATAACGGAAAGATTTTCCCAAAATACCTAATATACGTAAACACCAAAAACAGGTTTTTGCATATTTTAGTTTACGTACTCGTATATTGAGGCCAGTCGTGGCGCAGGGGCGCAAAGTGTGACTGTAAAATCGACTGGTTGCCCACAACCAGTTCGATCCCCACTCGATGAAATAAAATATTTATTTACATTTATATTTTCATTTTTTCACTCTAGTGTCGAAGTAAAAGCGCGGCGTTGAGTCCCGCCACTTATCAGGCAATGCCTCCAGAACTCGGCGGAAAGTGGGGGAATAGTGTTTTAACACTAGGTTACTCTGCCTACCCTGCTGTGTGCGGGATACAGCGTGAAGCTGATTTTTTTTAGTTTACGTATAATATATAAAACTACAGCTTATGATTACCTTAATATAATTTCATATACAAAATAAGTAACTCGTTGAGTTTGTTATTATAAGTTCAGATACCTACGTCAGCAAGCAAATGATTACGATCTTGTGCAGATTCGGTTTTTGCGTCCATTAAATATTTAATAAATACTGTATTGTAGTGTTTTTCAACATTAAATTTTCTGTAATATGTATTTTTTTATTTTCTCGTTAAAAGATAAAATATTAGAAATAAATTTGGTATAGTTGGCTTTGTGTAGAGATGTCTCCATGCGGTGCTTGGGTTTTAGCATATTATACTATATATATTTGTCATGGGGCGTGTTCTGGGAAACTGTTTGACAACAACTGTTTGAAACTGTCTAACCGCATAGCACGTCACAAACTTAGATACCATACCCACCACCCTGATACGTGATGCTCCACTACTGTGCGGTTTTGTAGGAACTTCTGCCACGCACTGTGGAGGCCACAAGGTAGCCCACATTTAGCGGTGTTTCTGGATCGATACTTCATCGGTACCTGACCTTCCTGGGGTAGGTACCCCAAAAAAGCGCATTTACCTTCATTTTATAGGCCGGTAATGCACTTGTCCACAGCTCCTTTAGTTACTCGGGGTCGTGCGCGGCGGTGATCACTTGCCATCAAGTGACCCGTAAGCTTGTTTGCCTTATCTTTTCCATAAAAAAACATATTTTTGATAGCGACAGTGATCGCTGTGTATATAAAAAATTGAATTAAATTCACTTCTAGCAAATAATAAATGGCACAGACCCTAGCGTCAATACAATCAATTTTACGATGTCTGTTCCATTAAGCACCATTAGCTATATGCTTAGAGATTAGGCATTTTAAACACATTTAGTTTTTCCTAGAAGGAAAAAAAAATAAATTTATAATATTAATCAGAATGTATGTTTGTTTCAATTTGACGCAAATACTACTGAACAGATTTAGGTATAACTTTACAGTAACTTTTAAGTAACTTATATATCAAAATAACACATAAATTGTAATTTATGTAAAGATTTTGTATAATTTATATATAAATAATAATAAATTTAAGCGATTGTGTCGGTCGCTAGTATCCATACATTTATATAAAAAAAAATTAAACAATTTTTTTTAAAAAGACGTTATTAAAAATTTAATTAAATTAAAAATATTTTTTACAAAGTGAGTATATAGTATCGCCTTTGACATCGCCTTCGGGTATTACAACCGGGATTAATAAAGCCATTTACATGGTACAAAACAGAAACAGTACCTACAATTTGCATTCCAAATATTTTTTTGACTAACAAAATAACAAAGCATGGTAAAAATGTACATTACATCAATTTTCCCTTTATTTAAAATAAAAACACAACTTCTCAAACTTTATTAGTAAAGCAATCATTGAACCACTCGACGTTAGTTGTAAAACTAAATCAACCGGTGGAAAGAAACTCAACATTTACATTATAAATAGGAGAGATTGCTTAAACAAACATTCTCTTAGACAGCTTTCTTCATATCGAAATAGCTAATCATACGTTAGACAGCTTTGAAGAGAAATGGCCTATTTATATTCACTGTAATTATGCCATTCTTAATTTAGATTCTCGGTAAATAATTGGTTAAAGCGGATATCAAACTTCCTTTATTTAATAAAGTTGAGTGAAATTGTGACCTAATTCTAATGACTCTTTATATTTTAACTACACTAGTGTACCGCTCTCGGCTCCGCTCGCGTTGTTATTTATTATTTCCCGTTTTGTCTATTTTTTAATATACACGGCGACTTCATTATTTTTCTCTCCTGCTCTAACAAGAGTGAACCTAGTATGAAGCCACTTCTCCATTTTCGAGTGTCGAAACTTAACGCCGTGTTTCGTCTAGCAGAGCGGAAAAACAAAATAAATATAATTAATCCCCCGCGTGAGATATTCGCGGGTTTTTTAATATCGTTTTTACAACAACATCACGGTGCAGTTATAAAATGTTTCTTCCTAAAATAATTTCTTTTGTGGGAACCGAGCTGTTTAGCACTACATTTTTAATGTTTCCACCACAAAAAGTCCATGATTGTTTATTCCTAGTTGTATAAAAAAAAGTAAGTAACCTAATTATAAATGAAAAAAAATTGACAGTCGTAAAGTTGTTGTAAATAAACCTCGTTTTTAATACTGTTTAAGGACGAATAGAGGCTCGTTGTGAATTCTTAACGATCAGTTAAAACGTCAGTAAACTCTTTAATGAGATTATTAAACCGCTAGAGAATGTTGAGGCCAGTTGTGGCGCAGGGGCTCAAACGCGACTGGTTGTGGGTTCGATTCCCACTCGAGGAAATTAAATATTTAAGGAAATTAAGGAACGGCCGTGGTAAGGAACGTGTCTTAGCACTAGTCTCTTCTCTCTGTCTACCATGCTGTGTGCGGGATACAGCGTGAAGATGATTTTTAAGGAACTTTTATCAGTTCCATCCGCCTTTTCTGTAGCCACACTACGTACTTTCAGTTAAATATTTAGAGTGAATCTTTGGCCGGATACGAATAGGATTTTGAATAAATAAACTTACCAGGTTGTGACGTCACGCAGACCACTGACCCAGTAGCGTCTGCTAAACGTATGGTTTATTTACTAAGACGTCGGAAACGCCTTTAATTAGTTGTACGGTTTTGTTTGAACTTTAACGCTTAACTATATAATTTGCAAGTTGATGAAAAGTGCCACGTTTGATTATTGAGTTGTAGTTCTTTTATATTCTCTATTATAAAATAAATACAATCTAAAATTAAATATAATATTTTGGTCGTATATATATTTCCATTATATGATATTTTTGTTATATACATATTTGTCGATGTAAATACAGAAAAAAACATTAATTTTTTCCCCTATGTTTAGTTACCAAAATGTTAATTTATTATAAAAACTATATATATCGTTTGCGTCTCACATATACACAAAAGAAGCAAGTGTCAAAATACTTCACGCTTCGCTTTGTATATTGAGTGGGACAATGCAATGTCGCCTTTTTTTAGCTCTTCACTGTGAATAATGAATATTACAGGGTAGGCAGAGTTATTCTAGTGCTTAGACACTCTGTTCTCTTTTTCTCCGCCCAATTTTCAAAATTTTACACGCTGAGGCTGCAGTACTTAACCCTGCACATTGTCTTTTTACCAGAGCAAGGAAATGATAACTAATTCTTTCCTCCGAGTGGAATCCAATATCCTCGTGCTTACAATCAGATAGACGACCTAAATAACATTATTAATAATTAAATTTTTGAATAAAAAATTGATTTTTTCATTGTAAAATATAACTTAAATTGGATTTCTTACCAATATCTCTGTATATGTGTTTGGGAATTGGGTACAATATTTGAAGAGCGCCGTGAATTTTAAAAACCGCGTTGAAAGAAATGAGAAAACGATGTTGTAAAATTTTATCTACCGTTGAATGGGAAAGGTATTTGTAGTTTGTAGATTATTTTATCAATACGGCTTTTAAGATAATAATTCCCTTTTTTATGTTTATTGCACCTATAGAATATATTAACATAAACTTAATAAAAAGATCTTTTTTATAGATATAGAATATATTTCTGTTATAATAATCAGCTTCAGGCTGTTTCCCGCGCACAGCATGGTAGGCAGAGGGAACCTAGTGTTAAGACACTCCGTACCCCTCTTTCAGCCGAATTCTGGAGGCATTGCGTGTTCAGTGGCAAAACTCAACGCCGCTCTTTGCCTCTAAACCAGAGCGAAGAAATGGAAATATAAATTTAAGTAAATATTTTATCTCCTCGAGTGGGGATCGAATCCACAACCAGTCGGTTTTACAGTGACACTTTGTACTCCTGCGCCACGACTGACCTCTGTTATTTAACTCTATATATTTACTTTATATTTTGAAATGTTATGAAGTATTATGCTATTACGCAACTATTTAACAAGAAAATTTCTTATGTTATAAGCATATACAAATTTCTTTTTTCCGTGTCGAATTGTTCAAAATTTAAAAATAATTTCAATTTTTTTTTGTCTTAAAATACAAAGATCACTATCAACTTTCTCTCTCTCTCTCTCTTCTTAGAAGATCAAAAAGATAAACCGAAATAATATACATTCCAAATTACTCTCTATATATTACGTCTGTAACATATGAAGATTAAAAAGTTAATAAAACGACGGTCGCTATAGCACGTAAACAGAAACGCTGATATCTGCCGCCACATAAGCTTTATCTTTTTATTATATTTAAGATGATCTCGGCGATTTCCGTCGTATCTTAGTTTATGCTTCCATGTAACATCTCTATTATGTCAAAACAAGATAACCCCAATTTCATCATCACTAGGAATTTGTAATTTTCAAAAATAAAGAAGAAAAGAGGCCATTATGGAACAGCGACTGTAAATGCTACAGGTTGTGAGTCCGATTTCCACTCTCACGAAGGAAATGAAATATTTAATGTTGCATTTGCTCGCTCTGGTAACGAGGCAGTGCGCGGCGTTAGGTACCGGGACTCAACAAGCAATGCCTCTAAAAATCGGAGGAAAGCGGGAAACGGAAGGGACGTTCCCATGTTCCCTATCCACCCTGATAAGTGCGGTATAAAACATGAACCTAAAAAAATCTAAAAAAATAATTAAATATTTTTATTGCAAATATATAATAGTAACAAATAAAAGAAACCATTTTTATAGATTTTAGCACAAAAAAAATAAAAATATAAAGGAAGTAAACAAAAGATATATTAAAAGAATATAACATATAGAGAAACAGAATTATTCATTACTTACACAAAAGTCTTTCACAGTGTTTTATTGTTTCATACATACTGTATTGGTATTGCAATTGAATTGCATCAATATCATTGTTGTACCGAGTTTAAAGTAACACTCAATAGGATCTGCAGTCGATTGAGCTCAAAGAAAGGATAATACTTTACAATATATTCGTCATGTATGCACGGATTGGATTGTGGTTTCCCACGTTGTATTGGTATTGATATGACGATTGACGTTATTGTGGTACAAATGAAGTAAGTGATTGTTTACGCTATGGCAATTTTAGGTTCAATTCCTGGTTAAGAATTTGTTATTTTTGGAGTCACGCTGTGTCCCGCCCAGAGAGAGACAGTAGGAGGAACTGGTGTAATGGTACTCCGTTCTCCACTTTTCGCCGAATTCTGAAGGCATTGCGTGTTGAGTGGTGGCTCGACGTTGCGCTTTGCCTCAATACCAAAGCTAAGAAAGTAGACAATATGTCTACTTTCAAATATCATTTCCTCGAGTCGGAATCGAATCGAAACCAGCCGTGCTTACAGTCACTCTTTGTGCCTCTGCGCCCCGAGTGGCCAAGGAACTTTTTATGTTTGAAATTATTGATATTCTGGGATATAACTTGATCAATAGCAAATTTTAAAAGTACGAAATCTAAAAATTAATCCTCCAATCCTAGTATAGGTACAATATGCGTAACGATAAATAATAAGTAGAATTAAAAAAATATGCAGTATCAATTTAAAATAAAAGTAACTTGATTTCCACTTGGAGAAATTAAATATTTATTTTTTTTTTAATTTCCTTGCTCTGGTAACGTGGCAATTCGTAGGAAAGTGGAGATTGGGAGTGTTGAAATAGGAACGGAGAGTCTTAACACTAGGTTCCTAGTTTCCTTCTTCTATATCCTTGATAGAGCATGAAACTAAAAACATCATAAATCTAGAACTAAAGTAGTCAAAACAATGAAAAGAATAATTTATAATAATAATACAAAACAAAAAACCACTAAAACCTTAATTTTCTAACACGAGTGAATACTTATCTTATCATCCAACAAGGATTCAACACGCTTTCTAGGTATTACAAGGAAACTACACTAAAACTGAATTTTAATTTGAATCTCCTGTCACTATATTTTAGGTGGAGTTTTAGTGCTTCAAAGAAATAATGTAGCGGGTTTGCCCTTAAGTTAGTGTTATCATTTTGAGAATATACGTATATATTATTTAGCTACGTATTTTTAAAATATATAATGGAACTCTAGCATTATCAGATTAATAATCATGTGACATTGGTAGAAGGGCGAAGAGACCGCTATTATAGAATTTAAAAATCAATTACACTTCCACTAGATTACACTTTTTTAGCAACACACTGTGTCCCGAACACAGCAGGGTAGGCAGATGGAACATAATGTTAAGACACACCGTTCTTCATTTTCTACTGAATTCTGGAGGTATTGTGTATTGAGTGGTGGAACTCAATACCGCAGCTTGCCTCGACACCAGAGGAAAGAAAATGGAAATATCAAATATTCATTTTCCTCAAGTGGGAATCGAACCTATAGAATTCATAGTCATACTTTGTACCCCTGCGCCACTATAAACCTCAATTAGATTAGATCTAGATTATACTTACAGTTCACTTATTGCACCACATATAGATTAGCAACAAGAATAGCCTCACCCTATATTATATTCCACTGGAACACCTGAGGCGCTTGCATCGGATATCAACTGTCTGTCACGTCAACTGTCAAACTTAGGCCAATATCCTAAAGCAGTATTACATAGAAATGGGAAACTACCATTAGTAACTCTACCGGATATCAATCACAATACTGCTATTTCAATTATTAAAAGAACATTAGTAAAACAAAAGCTAAAGCGCGAAATGCATAATCACGCTACCAACGGAAATCAATTTATTTAAGTACTAATGGAACCGGAAATAATTGACTATATATAGAGATGTTAGTCGATTATTTCCGGAATAATAAGAGAATCATATCTAGGCCCCATAATATGTTAATACAAATATCGTATAATTTATTCAAAAATGTAACAAAATAGTTAATGTTTTTTTATAATAATATATTTAGATAAATTATTCCAAATAATACATGAAAAAATTGAAAACAACAACAAAGTTCATTAACAAAATATAATTAACATGTCAATAACCATGTTCAAAAAGTATTTTAAAAGTGTTTGCTTATGATTAAATATCGAAAACCAGTATTTTTTTTTATATATACATATTAATTTCCATTTAGTGTTGTTGTATTTAAATTAAATTGGCTTATACATAAATTCAAAAAATCTATGTAATTCTTTTGTGCGATAAAATTACTACATAATAACTGACTCTAGTTTTCAATGCTCCAAGTACGACAAACACATCATTTTCTTGATTTTCTTTTATTTTTTTATAAATAAAAAAAAAACAAATACGAAGTGAAAGCATTTCTTATTTCAACTTTTAAATCATCTATGTTTCCTTTTTAATTATTTCTTGAAAAATAAATTACAAAAGACATTTATTAAACTTTTTTAATCCACGGTTATTAAACTTATTACAGCTGCCCCATGTTCATTTTATAAAGTAATTTTAATTAATATCCGGAACCTGGTATCATAAGCTTAACAATCTGATATCAGATATTGACGTTTACTCACTTATTGTTCTTCCATTATAGCAATTATTAATTAAATAACAATTTCTGTTTGTATACTGTTTTATAACTGCTTATAAAACTTTTAGGTTTACAAAATATTTATTATTACCAATTATGTCGATTGCAGAAAAAACATATTTACTGTTTTGAAATTTAGCTTTACGCTATATCTTGCTGGCAGCAGAGAAGGCAGAGCAACCTAAGAACCTAGTGTTAAGACACTCCGTCTCCATTAAGGCACTCCGTTTCCATTAAGACATTCCGTTTCCCATTTTCCGCCAAATTCTTGCGACATTGCGTGTTGAGTGGCTTCGATTGGGGTTGGGGCTGGGTTGGGGTTCGTTTCCCATTCGGGGGAATAAAATATTTAATATTTAATTTCCTCGCTCCGGTAACAAAGCAAAGCGCGGCGTTAAGTTCTGCCACATGCAATGCCTCAAGAATTCGGTGGAAAATGAACTGGGAGTGTTTGAAAAGGAATGGTCTTAACAATAAGTTATCAAGTTCCATTTGTGTGGAACGAAGAACGTAGCTAAAAAAAATAAAATAAAATAAATCAGCTTCACGCTGTATCCCGCACGCAGCAGGATAGGCAGAGGGAACCTAGTGTTAAGATACTCCGTTCCCCACTTACTGCCGAATTCTGGAGGTATTGCGTGTTGAGTGGCAGAATTCAACGCCGCGCTTTGCCTCGAGACCGGAGCGAAGAAATAGAAATATAAATGTAAGTAAATATTTCATCTCCTCGAGTGGGAATGGAACCCACAACCAGTTGGTATAAAAAAAATAAACATATACGAATAACAACAAGAAGCAACATAACGATAATAGTAAAGGTTAGAAAAACCAATAACAGTAAAACGAAAGCCACCGAACACCGGAAACACCAACAATTTGCGCGACAATGTGAATAAAAATTTTTGTTGCTCGAAAACGAGTTGAATATCTTACTTACTCTACCTCAAGTAGTTCTAACAGGCGGATGGTAAACGATAAATATTTGTATACTAGATTGCTTGTAAACAAGCGATAATAGGCTGTAATATATGTATGTAAGTGTCATAATACTTTGTGCGGTACTCATTATTTATGCAAGGAATAAAATTGAGAAGAAAGTGGCAGTGTAACTTTGCTTCGCCTCAGAGGGTGAATGTGTGTTAAACTTAAGCAAAATTTATTTTTATTTTTTTTTACGTGCAAATAATATAAGTTTGTGTTGAATTTAATAAGTAAATATGGTTTTCTTTTTTTTGAACCTTTTAGTAATAAAGGGATACAATAGTAATATTGTATAATATTGTGTGAGTGGATTTTATTGACGTTTGTGTGTGTGTGTGTGTTTGTGTGTGGGATACAGCGTGATATATATTTAATATATATAAGTTGTAACAAGCGTATAAGAATTTCGACGTAGCTCGATGAGAACGTACGGCTTAGCAGTCAGAGCGCTTGCACGGATTCCAAGAGGCGCGGATTCATATCTCTAATAGTTTTTTAAAAAATTTTTTCTCTTTCCTAAGTGTGGAATAACATTTTAAAAATGATATAATATACAGCGTAAAGCTAAAACAAATATTACATTAATTTTTTTTAGCGTTACGCTGTATCCAGCATATAGTAGGATAGGCGGATGGGACCTAATGTCAGAACACTCCGTTCTCCAATTTTGACCGAATTTTCGATTTGCTTTGTCTTATTGTTAGAGCAAAGAAATGAAAATATTTTTAAAAGTCAAGTCCAACCTATGGGTTTGATTTTGTTATTTTGAAGTGGGACTCAAGCTATGGGATTATTCGGTATGACCATCGCGAAACCAGCAATCTTTGCCTTTGTGCCGCGAAGGCCTTATTTGTGAAAAAATATATAATTCATATGATCCCACACTTTTCGCTCTATTCAAGACATTTAATAATAGCTGAGCAATGATACTCAAAGCAATATTGGATAATTTAGTGCTTTTTACAATCAATCACAATAACTTTCACTTTATGATAACGTATTTTTTTTAAATATTATTTTATATAAAACATAAGCGCATTCATATTTAAACAATTCCATTTTACTCGACAATATTCCCAGCAATTATTCTCTGGATATCGGAAAGCGCTGCATCAGATGGAACGTCAAACGTCGAAATTGACAACATTGTTTTCCGAAAACACTAAATGAACGTCGCTTCTTTGTATATTTACAAAATATAGCAAAAAATATTTTTTAATGGAAGAAAAACTTAAGGTTTCTCTTTGAGTTTACTGGAAGAAAAACTTAAGGTTCTTTAAACATTAATTAACATAGCACCATAAGTGTTAGTTTGATTTAGTTGGCTATTTTATTTAGGGTAGGCAGGGCAAACCTAATTTCGAGATACTGAGTGTTAAACGGCGGAACTTAACCCCGTGCGCTGTCTTGTTACCAGAGCGAAAAAATGAAAATAGATTCCTACTCCCCCGGGTGAGAATCGAGCACGCAACCGTCGCGTTTATCAGATACTGGGTCGCTGCGCCACGATAGTCTCAGTTATTATAAATTTCTTAAAAAAATATGTAGAATTTAAAACGACTTTTATATAAATATAAAAGTTAAACTTTTATATAAATATAATACATTAAAATGTATTATATAATATAAGATCATAAGTATCTGATACTCAATTTATAATAAAAATAAACGATTTTACCTATCTCTATTAATTGTCGAATGTGAAATTCGAGAATTTTGGAGGCTCTCTTTTCTGAAATGATCATTTTAGAAATAATCTTTGGGTAGTGGATATTTGTAAAAATCTCTCTAACAACAAGCGTATAAGAATTTCGATATACATACATACATAGCTTCATAAGTACGTATGGCTGATGTATGAAGCGGACGGTTACAAAAAAGCACAGATCCGAGTCCCTTCAACTTTTTATAGATTTTCTAAAATATTTGCCACAGCGTAGAATGAGATAATTCAGAATAATAATCTTTAAAACAAGTAAACTAAAATATTATATGGTTAATATGTAAAAATATGTACTAATTTACACTAATATATATATAAGAGTTTTAACAACGTACGATTGCAAAATGCCATATTTTTGATTTAATAGAATATATATTTGCTATAGATCCATTTTATTGCTTTTGCTGTAGAATATTTCAATTTTCACAAGATTTTAACAGCTACGCAGAACGCATTTTCTTCTTAGAAATGGTCTCATAATTTTTGTTAACGATTTCCTAAACGCCAAATATAATGTTACAAAAGGTTTCATTCCTTTGAACTTACAAGGTATCAAAAACAATTCTAGCTCAATAAACTTAAAATATATACCTATTCTGAAAGTGAATTGTAAGCACTTAAAAAATAAGTAAAAGTTTGCGATTTAATATTAACAATATACATACAAAACTTACCTGTGTACCTACATATACAGATATATACTTTCATATTTACTAAGGTAATAAACAGAGCACAGTCGTTTTTACTAATGCTTCTCACGAAAGATTAATAATCAATGGAGTGGCCGTCGTGGTTGTGGGTTCGATCCCCACTCGAGGAAATATTTATGAGGAAATGAAATATTTATTTAAATTTATATTTTCATTTCTTCGCTCTGGTGTCGAGGGAAAAGCGCGGCGTTGAGTTCTCCCCTCAACACGCAATGCCTCCAGAATTCGGCAGAAAGTGGGGAACGGAGTATCTTAACACTGGGTTCCCTCTGCCTACCCTGCTGTTTGCGGGATTCAGCGTGAAGTTGTTTTTTTTAAATTAAAAAACAATAACAATAATTCGTGCAAAGACGGAAACTGGGAAAAGACAAAGTGTCTTAATACTATATTTCTCCTGCGTACCCTGCTATAACCGAGAATAGTATGAAGGTGAAAAAAAAATAGAATATGAATCCACAACAATCAGACCAAACCACTGCACCAACACGGCGTGATTTAATTTAAACACGACGAGATAACTCGCATACACGCAACTATATCTATATACACATATAGGTATACCGTAAACTACACAGGAAGGCGCCCGATGCGCTTGCCGCTTAAGCGGTACCTGCGGTTATGTTTAATACCCATTTAATTTCCTGGACGGGTGGGATTAACAACGACAACCCTACGGCTTCAGGAACTACCCTTATCCTTTCACTATATATATTATGGATGTATGATATATTATGTACATAGACCCCGTCGTGGCGCAGTGGTACAAGTGTGTGGCTATAACGCGACGATTGTGGATTCGATTCTCACTTGCGGGAATTAATTATTATTTATTAATACCAAGGCAAAGAGCGCAGCGTTGAGTTCCGCCACTCAACACGCAATGACTCGACTCGAAAGTTGGGAACGGAGTGTTTATACACTCGGTTCCCTCTGCTTACCTTACTGTCTGGGGAATATAGTATGAAGCTGAAAAAAATATACATATATTTGATGGGTTCCTCTACGTCCCTAAGGCGCGTATTTATAAACTACTCTCAATTTGGAGATCGATCTTGAGATACCGTTGTATTTACTAAATTATATATCTATGAATAAAAACGACATTACACAGTCGATCTCAGAGTAAAGAACGATTTATAAATATAGCTCTAAGCTACTGGGAAATTGATGTGGCAACGAAAAAAAAATATTAGCATTTTTTGCATCGTACACTATCTACAACTACATGGAAACAAAGTCGCTATTGTACTATAAAAGTAAAGTAATAAAGTCACTATATAGAACATAAAAAAAGCTAGAATAAAGAAGTGTTCTGTAAGATTTCTGTAATCTTTTTTTTATATTTTTTAGTGTTATTCCACATTTGGAAAAGAAAAATACTTATTTAGAAAACAGTTTCCAGGATGCGCAGGTTCGAGTCCCGCTTCGTTAAATTTTTTTAAATAAGTAAGTTTTTTAAATAAGTATTTTTCTGTAATCTGTAGAAGCTTGATCGGTTTTTTCTGATTAATTTCTTTGTTAGTATTTGTTTTTCGAAAATAAATAACTAAAAGATCAAAAAAAATAGATCCTGACCTACTAAATACGTCTCTCAATATGTCGAGATATATTTAATATAAAAAAATTATAATTATTACCTATAGTGTTATAATCATAATTTTATATTAGTTAGATACCTATAGTGTACCGGCTATTGATCAAAGTAAAAATAGATTCTTATTTTAAATATATTACACTATATAAATCTTTTAGTTTTAAACTATATTTACAATTAAAAAAAACTTATATGGAAACATAATTACTAGATAAAAGTTTGTTACAGTAGTTTGTAAGCCATTTTCTATTGCTGTCTAAGATATGTACATACATATGAATATATCATGTAGATCCAAATTCTCTTTTTTGGAATTTACGTTTTAATTTAACATGCAGTTTTAGTTTTAATTTAATATAAGGCCACTCGTGGCGCAGCGACACAAGCGAGTGACTGTATATGCGATAGGTTGTTTTTGATTCGATTCCCACTGAAGGAATCGAAATGTTTGTTCTATTTTATTAATTTCTTCATTCTGGTGTCTAGGCTCAGCGCGGTGTTCAGTTTCACCATTTAAAACGTAGTGCCACCAAAATTTAGCGGAAAGTAACGAAGTACCTGCCTACTCTATGCTGTACATATCGCGGAGCTAAAAAAAAAGACATGTATTTTATTTTTTTTACCCTAAATATGTCAACAGCATTTTTATTTCAGAACAATTTAATACTAAAAATATTATATCATTTTTAGGTCATTTAAAGTCAAAGAATCTAGGTTTAAACTTTATGAAGAATACATTTAAAATAAAATTTTTAACTTTATTTACTTTGAAACGAAGCACTTCTTTATTCTCTTAGCTTTATCGCTGCAGTAACATTGCATTAGAATTTTAAACGATCAACTTCCTGTTCTTTCTTCGGTCTGATAGAATGCATTTGGTATATCTAAATATAGCATCTATTAGATATCTTTACTTGCAGTCACTTTGACGTAATTTGGATTCAATTTAAGAACATGGGTACTTGTACTCAGGTGAAGAGCTGCTTTCATATATATATTTTTGCAGTAGAGTAGGCAGAGGGAACCTGGGAACATAGTGATAGGACACTCCATTTCCATTAAAACAGATCCGTTTCCCACTTCCCGCCGAGTTCTGGAGGCATTGTTTGTTGAGTAAATATTTTATTTTCTCATGTGGGAATCGAACCCACAACATGTCGCTGTTGATTGATTTAAATAGATATAGTGTGACGTCAAGTCATTTCGTTCTCCATGTTCTGGAATTAAGCGACATTATTTAAACACAAAGTAAAGGTCAAAATATTATTTATCAAAATAGACTTTTTTTTGAGGCCAGTCGTGGCGCAGCGGCACGAAGTGTGACTGCAAAACCGACTGGTTGTGGGTTCGATCCCCACTCGAGGAGATGAAATATTTACTTAAATTTATATTTCCATTTCTTCGCTCTGGTGTCGAGGTTAAGCGCGGCGTTGAGTTCTGCCACTCAACACGCAATGCCTCCAGAATTCGGCAGAAAGTGGGGAACGGAGTGTCTTAACACTAGGTTCCCTCTGCCTATCCAGCTGTGTGCGGGATACAGCGTGAAGCTAATTTAATTTTTTTTTTTTTAAATAGACTTTTACTCTTTATATGGTCAATGTTATAGCGTCACGTTGTATCATATTTTTATTTCTTCGGTACTACCGCAAAAAGCGCTGCGTTGAGTTCCGCCACTCAACACGCAACGCTTCGAAAATTCGTCGGAAAGTGTGGAACAGAGTATCCTAACACTAGGTTCCTGCTGTGTACGGGGTAACGTAAAGTTGAAAAGAAAAGTTATTTTAGTTAATAGATATAATAATGAAAAGCGTGTATATAAACGTGTTTTGTAATTTATGTAAATAAAATAAATATTAGACCAATTTTCAAGATTCATTAAAAACTTGCCTTGTTTATAATGCATCTATTTTCCAAATATAGGTATATTTTCTAATAATTTACACCTTCGAGTCTATACAAAATACTGATAATTATACTAAAAGTTGTAATTTTTATCTTAACAGCTTCTAAATGTTAGAAAGCAAACATTATTGAGTGAGTTCTAAGATACAATATCGCCTTCTTATTTAAATTTCGGCACATTTAGACTTTTCTTCCATTCCATAGTTTTGTAATATATATTCAATTACTTTACAGATAGATAGATATTGTAAAAAGATAGATCTTTAAGACATTTCTTATGTGACTTTTTTACGTAGTATTAATAATTCTTACAAGTAATGATGCTGTTGAGAAGTACATATACGACTGTACATTTGGTGGTCACAAGTTCGATTCCGTGTTTGGCGGTATTACCAATTTCATAAGTGAACTATACTAACCAAGTCTTTTAGATAGTAATAACAAATTAAAATACAATAAATTACCTACACACCATACACGATTTACCATTTTCAATAGTTCTAGGTAGTAAATTAATTTTAATACACATAACAAACCTAGCTTATTATATAGTATGTTCCATAATCCCTTGCATTACACGCTATTCGCCTTCGCTTCGCTTATTAATTCTGTTAACACGAAATCACTTGAAGTTTCAACTAAACACATAATCTATGCATAAAGTAATGTTAAATTTCAGCAATAATAGCACGTTATTACGAGGGCGTTACTAATTTTGTTATTTTTTTTAATCCTGCTTCACGTTTTTCTATGTATAGCAGGCTAGACGAAAGGAACATAGTGTTAAGACACTCCGTTACCCAGTTTTCGTTCGATTTTCAAGATATTGCGGGTGGAGTGGCTATTGAAAATATTAATAATTAATAATTTCTCGAGTAAGGATTGAACCCACAACCGTCACGTTACAGTCACACCTTTGTGCCTCTCCGCCATGACGCCCTTTATGTTAAACTTACTTTTAGACATGACGAAAAATGTTTGATGGTTGTGTGTGTTCGTTCAGTCAGACTCCTATTTACATATTATACACGAGATCAAACTAGCTAAACTTTCTAATTGAGAATTTACTTTTTTAAAAATAATATACTAATTTTAATTAAAACTATTTAATACCTCTGATCGATTTGAAGATCAAAACAATATTAATTCTTAAAGCTAAAACATTTCTATTACAAAAATTTTAATGGATTGCAACATATGTATATATCATGAATTTTACAAAACTATAAAAATGCTAACAATAATGGGAATATTCCGGTGGTCTCGCTGAGCCAGCGGTATAATCTTGCTTAACCTAATACTGAGGGTTTGGGTGAGTGCATAACTAACTAGGTTAGTTGTGATATTTATTTTATAATGGAGTAGTTGATACATTTCTTTATTTTCTCTATATATCTAGTTAGGGCCAACTACCAGCGCGACAAATTGCGGGTTCACTCGATGAAATGAATATTTAATATTTTAATTTTACTCGCTCTAGTGACGAGGCAAAAACGCGGCTTTGAATCTTACTACACTTGGTTACCAGGTTCAAATTGGAGCTACAGCGTTAAAGTTAAAAATATAGCAGGAAATACATAACAATAGAGTAAATGCTGGCTTTTAAATAAAACATAATTGCCACGTAATGAAAAATATAAAATAAATTTATATTTCAATATTATAAGAAAAAAAAATGAGCGTATATTTGTAAAATATCTTTGTTTTTCTAATAAAGTAGTAGAAATATTATACTTTTCCTTTTGTTTTTGTCATTGTATTTTTATTGCTTGATTTCTAATGAATTTCCCTTCAGAATGGAACAGGAGGGATGAATAAATAAAGCAAAATAATGTAATAGTCATCAGAACGGTATTCGAGGCAAATAAAACGTGACATACATAATGAATTATTAGGTTTCGTGACAAAGGTAGTGGGTTCAATTTTACTTTAAATTTATGGAAATTTATAATGCCTTTCATTTTTTTTCTTTTCATATTTATTAATCTGCCATTTTTTTTGGCTACACGCTTTATCTCTAACGGGGTAGCCAAAAAGAACAAAAAACCAAACACTGTGGTCTACGCATTCTTTTTTCGCCTACTCCACTGTCACCAACCTATAAGATACATGTAACCTTATATTTTTTACGTGACCTGCCTCCAATTTCATTAATACTGTTTTCTCGGCGGTCCCCTTATACCTCTCTTACCACTCTCTCTTATTATATAAATATTTTTTACTGATCTTGCTATTCTTCCGTCACACATATATTCTGTCTTCGTTCTCTAATTACCTGAGCACGTTCTTCTTCATTCTCATTGTGAAATCCTAGCTAGTACCTACCTGCTATTCTGGGTATCTCCTCGTAGCAAATTCCACCACCTAGACCCACAAAGAAGAAGAAGAAGAGACCACATGTTTCTTTCAGTCTTTTTCTGTACTACCCACGTTTTGCTGCCATATAACATTGACGGTAAGTTCATGTAAAGCTACATTATGTAGAGCTTCATGTCATGAATGCAGCTAAAGTACTGTTAGTTGCTGGTGCAGATCTGCAATTCTAATTATGAATTCGCGTTAATTTCCGTTGTGTAATTTAAACGATTTACGCGCACATAGCTGGAAAGCGTTTTCGCGGTATACTATTATATGTTAAGGCAATATAGTATTTATATCTTCTATGTCAAGCGAGATAGATTTATAGATAACTGAGATATTAGGGAACTGAAGAAATAACTTTTACGCAATGAAAATATAGGCTACATACAGGAGGCTGAAATGCTTATCATCCATAACTATTTAGTGCGAACTTATATGCTGAATGATATGAAGATCATAAAAGAATGCAAAATATAATAAAAAATAAATATCTTCACAATTTACAAGATCATATGAGTTTCTAAAGAACTTATATATAGATACATATTTTAAAAACATTTCGTGATAAACAAAGAAATCTTTTATCACCGTTTTTTTTGTTTTTATACAAACGGGTCCTGAAACAACATAAAAACGTTAGGTATTAAATAATAAAATCCAGCTAAAACTAATATCAAAAAAGAAATGATTACACCCACAAAAAATTATAATAAAATGTCTTAGATGCAGCTATCACAAATAGTACCAGTCACGTTCCATCTGGTACCAGTGCAGTACAAATCGTAATCGATGCGTGTCAATAGATAGATTACGCCCACAACACACCCACGCTATATTAATAGGAGAAAACCAAATATGGGAATCGATTTTAATGATTATTTATAGTTTTTTTTTTTGAGAATTCTTTATCGTTTTGTCTTATTTATATCTATTATATTTGTGTTCTTTATGGAAAGTTAGGCATAGAATGTTGTTTTGTGATTTTATTAAATTACCTTTGATGTAGTAGAGATAATTACTGTAACCACTGTACCACTGTATGTATGGCTGAGTGGTCAGAGCGCCTGGTCGGTTTGCAGGAGGCGCGGGTTCGAATCCCGCTACGTTAAAATTATTATACGTTTTCTAAATAAGTATTTTTCTTTCCAAAGTGTGGAATAACACTTTAAAAATGTTACTGTAAAGGCCCACGATGCAGGTTCGATTTTCATTAATGATAAATCTCAATTTAAATTAATATTTTTTATGTTGAATACAAACGGTCTAGGCGAGATATATCCCATTGCTGTGCTAGCTGTTGTTATTTTAAATATTTCAAGAAGAATTGTACAGAAAAAAATACAACTTAAAAGAATAACTTATTTAATCGACATCTGAGATTGATTAGCCTGTGATGCCGATGTGCATATAACATAATATACATGTAAAAAAAAACCATATGCAGATTTAAAAATAAAGAACAGTAAAATCCTTATTCCAATATAATTTCAGCTTTTTATTACTGGTAAATCTATTTTTCTTTTTTTATAGCGCTATATAAACCTTAATGCACCCACAGATTACCAATAATGGTTTTTTAATACATTAAGACATTGAAGCCGTCGTGGCGCAGCACAAGGGCGTGACTGTAACGCGACGGTAGTGGGTTTGATCCCTACTCAGAGAATGAATTATTATTTATTAATATTTTCATTTTTTCGCTATGGTCCCAAGGCAAAATTCCGGCGTTGGGTTTCGCCACTCATCACGCAATGCCTCGTAAAAAAATTGCCGTAAAGTGGGAAACGGAGTGTTCTAACAGTAAGTTCTCTCTGCCTATCCTGCTGCATGGGATGCAGCGTGAACCCAACTATAAATTCTTTTTTCCAACCTATATTTCACTTTTTATTACTGATAAATCTATTTTTTCCGTTTATAGTGCAATACAAGCCCTAATGCACACACAGATTACCAATAATATTTTTTATTATATTAAAATAAACAAGTGAAGCTGACACAGAACGCCCCAAGAGGAATATCATGGAGCTATAATAGTCCCGCATTAATGAAGATTGAAACTTCATAAGAAGTGAATGGTAAAAGATAAATGGTAAATAATGACTTCTTCATTAGTATCGGAAATAACGCTATTAAACTACGGTCGTATGTACGTATCGACTGACTCATTTAGGGTGCATACAGATGATATGTTATGGAATGTAAATTTACTTGTAAATTTTGATAATTTTGTCATTTTTTAGCTAAGGCTATGTAGAAATAACATTATGGAAATACATTTTATGTCATATTCAAATTCACAATAATATATTTATAATAATAATAATAAAAAAAGTATAAATCATCAAAATTTTACAAAAGTTTCATAATTTATGATAATAAAAAACACATTTTATGTAGATATTTATATGTGGATAAGCCCTAAAACACAATTATACCGGTAGCCGGAGGTTAAGAGCGAAGTCATCCATCAAACATTATCAACGGGTGGGTCCATTCAAAAGGGTCATACGAGAAGTACGGTTATAGCATTGATTTAGAATTTTCTCAAGAGCAATAAAAAATAATCAATCATTCTCACCATATGACGCGAACACGACGTAGTTGGGAAGGAAATGACTCTACATAGTTGTTGCTTTGATTTCCATTTGGAGTAAAAAATATACTAGAAATATCAAAACTTCCGTTTGAATTCCGTTGTGGTGCATTGGCACATCGTCCGAGTGTAAGCTCGTCAGTTGTGGGTTCGATGAACACTCGCGGAAATAAATTATTTTTCATTAAAACAAATGCTGCTTGAAGTTACAAATCGATTCTTTTGATAGACCACTTACGTCATTGAGTTTCGCGACTCAACTCAACATACAGTATATTAAAAAAAATGGGAAAAGTGGGGAACATAGAGTCCTAACACTAGGTTCCCTTTACCTGTCTTGCTGTGTACGGCCAAAAAAAAAACCACTTCTCCACCCTGGTAAAACGAAACACGCCGTTGAGTCATGCCACTCAACACAAACATCATGTCTCGATTTTAAGCAAAATCGTGATGAAAACACACGACATTATTAAATTGCTTCCCAACTAAAGTATATAAAAATCAAATCAAAATCAGCTTCACGCTGTATCCCGCACACAGCAGTGTACGCAGAGGGAATCTAGTGTTAAGACACTCCGTTCCCCACTTTCTGCCGAATTCTGGAGGCATTGCGTGTTGAGTGGCAGAACTCAACGCCGCGCTTAACCTCGACACTAGAGCGTAGAAATGGAAATATAAATTTTAAGTAAATATTTCATCTCCTCGAGTGGGGATCGAACCCGCAACCAGTCGGTTTTGCAGTCACACCTCGTGCCGCTGCGCCACGACCGGCCTCTAAAAGTATATACAAAGATTAATAAATAATTTATCGTAACATTTCATCTTAAATTAAAATAGATCGAGTGGGAAATAAAAATAACAAATAATGATCAGTATATATTTTAAATGTGCCCGCGTGGAGTCGTGGGTGGTCCTCCATACTTCCCTTTTTTCTTGTCTTGTATCATATTAAATCAATAGCCTACAATTGTATCGGTTAATTTACATTTTATTGGTTTGAATAACAAAATAACATTACTTCTTTCATTAGTATTCTTATTTGTAGATGAAAAAAGTCACGGTAATAATTTTAGAATAAATTTACGTACTATTAGGTTAGGTAATATTAAGTTTCATTTAAGTAAAATTGTAATATTAACATTTGTAATTTTTTATTTTCGATTCACGCTATATCCTGCACGTAGCAGAGTAGGCAGAGGGAACCTGGGAACCTGGGAACATAGTGTTAAGACTTCGTTCCCAACTTACCGCCAAATTCTGGAGGCATTGCGTGTTGAGTGGCGAAACTGAACGCCGAAAATATTTCATTTCTTCGAGTGAGAATTGAGCCCATAAGACCACAACAATCAACACAATCCTACTCTTATGTCCCTGAACTACGACTGGCCACAAATAATAATTATTTTGTTTTTATACTATTATACAAACACTAAGCACATGCATATGAATATTTAACCATCGTGGCACAGTGGTATAACGTCTAACCGTAATCGCAATGACTTTTGGTTCGATCCACTCAAAAAAGAATGAATTGATCATTTCCTTACTATGTCAAGGCAAATTGCGGAACAAAAAAACACGAAATATATCAAATTCGCTAAATGACGATTTACGTATATAAAAATCGATTAACAGACTATTGAGAAAGCGATACATCAATTAATAGTTATTGGTGTACAAGTATAAAGTTGTCACTAAATACAAACCGTTGGCCATTTATCTCTCCGTGACAACGACCAATGTCACCAACGGGAAGCGTTACACAACAAGCTTCGAAAGCTCCACGAATTGGTGATTTCACAAAAACAAAGTTTTATTGTAACGGAATAAAGTTCATATTTGGGAAAGCAACGGTAAATCATATAAATCCTGTAACAACTCAAGTGGTGTATAGTAAATGTGTCGGTGAGATTTGTTGTACGGAAGATAAATCTTAATGAAATATTTTCGGGTTTATTATGTCATAGGGAAATATTATAATATTTGATCAATGGCTTTGACTTTTAATTTTATCTGGTGATAGTATGTGTTTATTTTAATATATATGTGTTTTACAGTTAAAATTTTTTTTAAAGAATTTTATTATATTTTGACTCTTTTACATTTATCATATCGTTCATTTGCCATAGCGTAATTGCACTTTTTTAAATTATATATGCAGAAAGATATTTTTTTATGATTATTTATAAACTTAATTTTTCCTTCAATACTTAAAAAAATCTAATGTCATCGTTGCACTAGATGAATGATATTAAGGAATATGAACATTGTATAGGGACTATATCAGTATTTATTAGATTAGCGGATTAAATGATTAAGTGTTATTATAATATTATATTATAATAGCTTTTTGCGGGTTCTTAATCTTTTATTTCAAAAGATACCCAAAATGGCATAGTCAAAGTCAAATATTATAATTTATTCAAAATAAGAAGTTATATGCTTCATTTTTTGAATACATGTCGTGTCATAGGTATGGATGCTATACTTATATAGCTAAATAAGAATATCCTATTCTTAGCTAGCAAGAAGACAAGATTTGATTGACATATTATCGTAAGCGCTCATAATTATATAAATTTCTAAAATGCATGTATATTTTCAAAATTATTTATTAAATTTCCTTTTTTTTTACAGATTATATCCTCATTCAAGAAACCGATTTCATTTGGTGTAAGTGTCTATATATAATAATTTCTAATATCTTTTAATCTATAAATAATATATAAATATGTTTATATAAGTAAAAATATTTATACATTAATAAATATATACACTATATATACAATTCAAATCCAAAGTAAAAAAAAAATATTTTTTTAAATTTTAATATATAGTCCCAAGCTATTTTGGTAAGTCACTATGATGTCTTTGTTAATCATTATTTTTCTTAAGTAGTAATGAAGTAAAAGTAAATTTCAATCAACATTTCATAATACATTTCCTCCTTCATTTTAGAAATCAGATCTACCTTTTAATTTCTAAAAGTAACTGAGACGCAGTTTTCGTTACACTCGTATATTTACAACAAGGCATTTTTTTAGTTTCACTCTATAGATCGTACATAGAAGGGTAGGCAGAGGGATTCTAGGAACCTAATAAAACACACAATTAAAAAGTATTTTCGAGCGAATTTAAATATTATCCTAGAGTGGGAAATGAACCTGTCGCATTTACAGTTGCGCGCTTATGCCCCTGCGTCACTACTAACCTCTATGACGATTAAAAAAATCACACTACAATAACATGAGCTTCCAAAGTGGACGACCCCCGATGGATGCCATACTGCAGGCGAAGTTACACGCTTAGGACGCAGTGGCCCGGAGTAAAGGAGTGTTGGCGATGTCCGTTCTACATAACAATTTATTTTATACATTTATTTATAGCATTTTTATCAGATATCAGATTTAAAGGCAAATCAAGTTGCATATATTTTTACATATTCTTGGTTTAATAGGTACTTCTAACGTGAGATTCCCCACTTTCAGTAATGTTTACATTTCATATAATTTTCTTCGCTGGAGATAACGCTACTTTAGATAATTACTTAAAGTAGCCTTGTCGTCAGCAAATCAATCAAATACGCGGCTGGCAAGGAATAATGGATATAAGAATAGATTCTCTACTGTATACTTACTTCATAAATAAAAAGATGTATAAAACTAAAAAAGCGGTCAAATACGAGCCTGACTCACCAATTTATAAAAGTTGACAAATTTAAGTTAGCGGACTTATGCACATATTTTATATGGAATTAACTAGAAATATAGATTTGTAATGTATTTTTTTTAAGTTATATCTTCGGAAATAATATCATTTTTTATATTTTTTTCCTTTATATGTACCTAGTGTGAGTTCCCACTTCTAATCAGATTTCATAATTCTAGATCAAAAGAAAATATTAATATTTGTTAATAACATACGATTCGTAGAACATGCGGCAAAAACGATGCATAAACGCAGGTATCATATGATTTCGTTGAGTTAGAAGTTTGTGCTCTATGGACCTGATTATATCTGAATATTTGGTCTGGATTTCAGCTAAATTCTTAAATGAGTTCTTGAGAACAACAGTATTGACAGGTAGACAACAGAAATCCTACAAAAATTACGTTTTTTTTGTTCTTAAGATGCGAAACCCTAAAAAAAATGCCTTTATAAAACAATACGAATAAGTCGAAAAAAAAGTAATTCCATTTCAAGACTCGTTTACAAAAGTAGGTAATAACAGTAAATTATTCGATTCAAACATTTCAATAGAAGTAACAATGCACGTAACAAGCTGGACACCCCAAGGATATTTTTCTCCAATAATTTGATTAATCACAATGACATCTAGGACAAAATTTGTTCCAAGATTGTTCATCAGAGTCAATTTGCGGTGAAATTAACTGGAAACTCTATTCAGAAAGTTGGAGAGTTCGAGAATGTCGGACGTAATGGACTTAACGCCCCTGCGACGAATCTGTCAGACAAAAGGGCCATTGTTTTAAGGGTCCTCGTTTTGGAACCCGAATACCTGTGCGCACTACGAATTTTTTTGTTATATTAAATTTATATATTAAAATATAAATATTGAGTGAAATAATGATTAGTGAAAGTTGAGACCGTCATGGCGCAGGGGCACAAGTCTATGACTGTAAAGCAACGGTTGGAAGGTATTTTTTATTTTTAAATTATAATTATATAATATAGAATAATTGATATATAACTGCGTCAAAGTTATTTAAAGTTTATGAATTTTATGTTTAAAATATTCACTATATTTATACCAAAATGTATGTACCGTATATATATATACCGTACCGTATATATTCTTATATTAAAACTTACAATTAAGGTTTAAAAAATAACATTATTATTTCACTTATTAAAAACAATAATTTATCAAACAAATCCATACGAATATGAAAGAAACTGCTACAGCTATACAAAAATCAAGAAGGCGTAAATCGTTCTCACATCGTCTAAGCTAATAACCACAGTGCGAAATCACCTCAATATATCCTAGAAACACGAACGTTTAATTAGACAACTTAATTCTTATTTGTATTGTTGGTCTAATTAACACAATAAATTACGCAAGTTTCGTTTAAAGTTAAAACAGTTAAAATAAGGGTAATTTAAATACTATAGCAAGATTCTATTATGTTATGTGGATATTTCACATAAGTTGTTATACAAAAATTAATTAAATTGTAATTTTTGTATTGTAAAGTGCTCAACTAGTTAGTTTCTTTCGCATTTTTTATCGGAACTCCTCTAGAGCTGAGAAGCGAATCAAATAATATCATCAATTAGGGCACTTCCCGTGGACATTTAATTATGAAAAATATGCCTTATAGGTTTTAAATACTTAGGAAATTTCAAACAATATGTGGAAAAAATAAAGTACAAACGATTGTATCTTTTGTTTGCGTTGACTTAGAAGCTTATATTTTTCTGTACTCTAAATAACGTTGATTTTCTTTTTACAAAAATTTATTTAACTTGCAATGTATGGGAGGAAGTATGTTTGTTTAGGTCTAATCTTGCAAGCTAAATTAGAAGCGCTACCTCTCATTCTACTATTTATTCTAGAAATTGAAATTTTGCACACATGTTCAGTTCTGATGACAATGCATAAATATGATAACCTTGACCTGATCTGACACCCAGGAACGGCTCCATTCAACAGATTTCCTCTACGATGGATAGCATAAACACGCAATTTTGCACATGGGTTCAACTATGACACTATATCGAGTGAGTTTGTGCTCATTACATGGTTTTTAGTAAAGTGAATAAAATAAAAATTAAATTAAATCAGTTTATGAATAAAAAAATAAAACTATTATATATTTTTAGTTTTTTTAACTATTAATTTATTTCTCTATTAAATTAAATTTAAATAATTGTCATATTAAATTTGTACGTAAACTTATCTTCTTAATAAAACTCGATTACTAACAATTATTCGTGGAAACGCTGAGTGGATTCACATTGCAGCAAAAAGTAATATATCGTATGCACCACACATGCACATATGCACAGTTCTAAATTTAGTGCAAGACGAGACGATCAGAGATATGGAAACGTTACTCCGGAAATAGAATATTTAATATGAAACGTGACGATATAAAATGACATTTCTGACAGGCTAAAAAATATTAGCAGTATCTAAATTATAGAGGCCAGTCGTGGCGCAGGGGCACAAAGTGTGACTGTAAAACCGACTGGTTGTGGGTTCGATACCCATTCGAGGAGATGAAATATTTACTTAAATTTATATTTCTATTTCTTCGCTCTGGTGTCGAGCGTGGCGTTGAGTTCTGCCACTCAATACGCAATGCCTCCGGAATTGGGCAGAAAATGGGGAGCGGAGTGTCTTAACACTAGGTTCCCTCTGCCTACCCTGCAGTGTGCGGGATACAGCGTGAAGCTGATTTATTCATTTATTTTTATCTGAATAATATTTTATAATGGCATCTTTTAAATTTGATACTTAATTTTTTTTTTTTATTTATTTATTTATATGATTTATTGTTTCACAACTAGCGGGCCCCGCGGCTTCGCCAGCTTCTTTTTTATTTGATATTCTTAAAGTTAGATACACTTAAATTTGTTGTTTATTTTTGTGTCTATGCGGTGAATACTTTCTAAATCGCAAATTTAAATCTTTGAAGATTTTTTTGGGTTTGTTTGCAAAAAAATCCTATTTATTACAAAAATTTTGCTTGTAAAACACAAAAATTGACAGATATAATATAAAAATTTATTAGCAAAAATATTTATATATAGACACAATTTTTAACTGTTTTATTATAGTAGACATTGAAGTAATGAAACAATATTTAACCTACTTTTCCTCTGGTTTTTTATGAATTTATATTTCTTTTAAATTTATGGCCTAATTTTTATTAAGTTCCACTCCTAATTAGGAGTCGCCTCGTCGACTAATTATATTTTAAATTATTTTAATTTTTCACGTAATGTATATAATACATACATCATATAAGAAACAATTAAATATGGCGTTGGGTTTTCAATGTCTCGGTATCAAGAAGAAAGAGGAAAAATGGAGAAATTTGACACTACGTTGTCTTTGTCTAATCTGCTATAATGAAAAAAGCGTTTTGACCAAATACGTTTTGACGTAAATGGAAAAAAAAAAGATAAATAACATGGAAACATATCTACCATTTGTTATGTCCATTGGAGTTTTAAGATCTTGGGTCTGCTTAAATGGCCCGTGGGAAGTATTACTCCCGCTAGGATAATATACGAATCTTATGGGCTATAAATATGATCAATTTCAGTACATTAACTGTACAATAAAATGGATGGTTTGAAATTATATTTTACGTTGCGCTATATTTGGTTCAAATAAAATATTGCTGCTTCTTTTTTTTCTTTTGTTTAATAAGCTTCATAGTGCATCTCGCACATGGTAAGGTAGACAAAGTGAACCTGGAAAACTAATTTTAAGATACTTCACTTCCCATTAAGATAATAACAAAAAAACTTCCCTTACCTACTTTCTGCCGAATTCCTGAGGTGGAATTTCCGGAGTGACGCTTTACTAATGTGAGAAAATTTAAATAAAAAAAATTAATTCCAATTCCGAATGGACCTTAAACTGTCGCGTTTCCAGTCGCACGCTCGTACCCGTGCGCTATTTTTTTTATCAGCTTCACGCTGTATCCCCGCACACAGCAGGGTAGGCAGAGGGAACCCAGTTTTAAGACACTACGTTCCCCACTTTCTGCCGAATTCTGGAGGCATTGCGTGATGAGTGGCAGAACTCAACGCCGCGCTTATCCTTGACACCAGAGCGAAAAAATGGAAATATAAATTTAAGTAAATATTTCATCTCCTCGAGTGGGGATCGAACCCACAACCAGTCGGTTTTACAGTCACACCTCGTGCCGCTGCGCTACGACTGGCCCGTACGCTATGACAGCCTAAAATAATGTATAGCTCTGACGTAAATTCCGTCATTCAATATGAGTGAAAGGAAAGTGAGGAACAGAGTGTCTTAATCCTGTGCCATCTCCCACTCTATAGTAAACAGGCAAAACATAAAGTTTAAAATAAAACCATACTTCAATAAAATAGGTATGTGTGTGTGGTCTGAAAATCATATTTCAATAAAATAAATATGATGAAAGTAATGCTTGAAGCATTAAAATATTAATGATTTATTTATAATATTTTTAAGTATGACATCAAAATATTTAATAATATAATTTATTTATAGTACCGACGTAATACAGGTACATCACTATTCAAAACACAGCTTATTAAACGAGCCATTGAAAAGCGTCTAGTTACCATACCACACTACAACTGTCTTTACATTTAACATTTTCTATAGTCTAATTTAACTATGAATCAAGTCACTTTCGTAAAGTAAATTAATTATAGTTTTAACATTCATAAGTTACAACAGTTACAAAAGCTATTGCTTAAGGGTATAAAGGGCTATGTAAATTATTCTTTTTATTTATGTAACGATGTATTGCATAGTATTTGGTTGTTTTAGTGTCACGCTGTATTCCGATTGTAGCAGAATAGAAGACCTGAGAACCAAGTGTTAAGACACTCCGTTTCACTTTCGGCCGCGGTTTGATTCTTTACTAGAGCGAGGAAATGAAAATAATAAATATTTAATTTCTTCAATTGGGAATCGAACCCACAACATGTCGCGTTTACAATTGCTAAAAAACTACAAATTTGGTCTTATGTTTGTTAATAAATTTATGTAAAACTATTTTATAACAAAAATTATCGACTAGGCATTTTTATTATTATGTACAATGCTCACATACCTAATTATATGTTTAGCACATAACACACACAACATCCACACACATTCAAAGCACAAACACAAACACAAAGTAATTTATCCCGGGATTTGTGAACGAACAGGTAATTATTAACATATTCTCGTGTGCCCCAACATTATTCAGAAAACAATGGGGGCGTGCGACTGACAGTCGATTAGGCGCCGGCGATTAAACGGAGTCCGATACTGGCTTGCCAATAAATATATGTAGAAGTCACATCACTATTGTGTATCTTTGGTTATTTACTAATTTTAATGTAGTTTTAGTGTTAATTACAATTATATTTTTATTGCAATTAATGTTAATTGTATAATAATATTTATGTTATAATAATTGAGATTTTAATTGTTTAAATAATGATTATTACATATTGACATCGCAATTCAAAATGGGTTCCGCGATTTTGTGTTTTAATATTATTTACTAACTTATGCATGTTTAGCAACAAAATTAAATTAAATTAAATCAGCTTCACGCTGTATCCCGCACACGGCAGGGTAGGCAGAGGGAACCTAGTGCTAAGACTCTCCGTTTCCCACTTTCAACCGAATTCTGGAGGCATTGCATGATGAGTGGCAGAACTCAACACCGCGCTTAACCTCGACACCAGAGCGAAGAAATGGAAATATAAATTTAAGTAAATATTTCATCTCCTCGAGTGGGGATCGAACCCACAACCAGTCGGTTTTACACTTCGGGCCGCTGCGCTAAGACTGGCCTCAAAACAAAAGTTAAAAATTGAGTTCTGGAAGACTGGAGAATTTTCACTTTTTTATTTTATTTGTAATGCGAGTTCTCACTTCATGCCAAATTTCAAGACTGTAGATCCACGGGAAGTACCCTATAGATTTTGATTACTCAGCGAATTTCATAAAAAATATAGCAAAATTGATGCATAAATGCTCGTATCTTTTGCTTACATTGATTTAGGATCTTGTAATTTTTTTTGTTTTCTGTGCTTCAAGGGACTATAGACCTGAATATTTGATATGAATTTCAACTACATACCTCTATGTGATCTCGAGATAAATAGCTTAGATAGACGGACAAACGGACAATAAAGTGATTCTATAAGGGTTCCGTTTTTAACTTTTGAGATACGGAAACCTAAAAACTATATAAAATAATTCAAAATTATAGCTATCTGTCTGTTGTCTTTGAAAAGCTCTAGAGTAGTAAATTCATTCAGTTTTAATAAAAAATACCTAAAGGGTGATAACTCTGTTATTTGGCGGAAAGTGGGAAGCGAAATGTCTTAATACTAGGTCTATTGCTATATGCGGCAGAAGAATAAATATATTTATATATGTTTTGGTTATCGGTAGTGAATATAATATACATATATAGTTAAGATTTTAATTCCTATTCCAATATAAAGTGCAATTTCTTGGCTTTTCCAGGTAATATCGTATGTAGTTCCCTTTGCAGTATATCTAGAACAGTTTACTGTGGAATACAATTTTAGTACAATTTACAATTTAAATTGAAATTTTGTGTTGATTTAACGACCGTTTCTAAGCATCCAAAGGCTGAATGAAACCTATTGAATTAAATTATGCTATATGTGTGATTATTTATGAGGCCAACAGTCCTGGTGCAGGAGTAAAAACGTGGGGCTGTAAACGCGAAAGGTTGTGGCTTCGATTCCCACTCGAGGAAATGAAATATTTAAAAAAAATATTTCTTCGCTCTAGTGTCGAGGTAAAGCGCGGCGTTGAGTTGAGTTTCCGCCACGTAACACGCAATGCCTCCAGAATCAAGCGGAAAGTGGGGGTGGTGAAGTGTCTTGACACTAAGCTCTCTCTGTCTATCCTGCTACATGCGGGATGCAGCGTGGGGCTGGGAATCTGTTCGGTGATCTGATGATCTTGTTCAGTTACCACTAGCAATAGTTAACAGTAAATAGTTTGAAATACATTGTCAATAAAATGCTAGTATATGAAATGTTATGTATGGAGATATTTGAGTCCCAAACGGCAGAAAGTGGGGGGGGGGGCTGGAGTATTCTAACACTAGGCTCCCTTTGTGTGCCCTGCTAAATGAGGGATATACTTGAAGCTGGAAATCCGTCCGGTGACATACCATCTGTGATACTAACAATTAACTGAAATATCATAATCAAAAAATATCATGCCGTGAGGAATATATATTATACATATATATAATTTCGAAATATAAACAAAAAATAGTAAATTGATTAAAATGTTGATATATTTTTAATGTCTAGCATCGAATCTTCTAAGAAATTTTAGTAAAATATAATTTCTAGGAATGCAAGCGCTCACCTACGCTTTTGAACTTGGCATGCTATTACAATATTAATTAATTTAAATTATAAGACTTCATAATCAAGTTCTTACATTTCTAAAGCCCAAAAAATTATCTTTATTTTTATAAATGTTTATTATTTTCTATTATTTAGTATTATTTAAAACTGTCATAGATGCAATAATATAACTTGTGTAGCAGGAAAACATGCGTGCAACTGTAAACCAACAGGTAGATATTGGGTTCTATTCCCACTTGAGAAAATGAAATATTTTTATTTCATCACCCTGGCAACGAGGTAAAGCGTGGCGTTCAGTTCCACAACTCAACGCCCAGTGCCTCTAGAATTCAGCGGAAACTGGGGGACGTAAGTGTCTTGATGGAAAAAGAGTGTCTTAAAACTAGGTTCCCAGGTTTCCTATGCACCTACCTACTGTGTGCGAGATACAGAGTGAAATTTCAATATTAGAACTTAAAAGTTTCAAAAGTTTAAAAAGGACATCGAACCCACAACCCACACCCTTGTCAATGGTGCTTAGAAAATGCATATATAAATACTCATTATACCAATACCAACACCAACGTTTTTTTTTGTAACAAACAAAAAGCAATACATACATACATGCAAGTCAGAAAAAAATTGCACAACCTCAAAGTAACTCCAGAACTCTATTAACCCTTTCATGTATGAAAAATAAATAAAGTTGATGGCTCATCAACGCCTCATCATAAATCTAAATGTGCTCTCGCTAATCAACTTCGTACATTGCAGCTGGGCTTAAATCGTCTGCATATTTCACACTGCACGTATGAAAGGATCTATTGACTAGATTTCTATTTTGTTTTATTTGAAGTTTAGGTTTAGTAACGATTTTAAACGAAGATAAGTTATAACTTTCAGTCTATATACGAGTATTATATTAACAAGCATATTATCTTACAAAATAATGAATAAGTATTAGGCCATCACGATGCAGTGGGACAGCTTCTGACTGTAAGCGCGGCAATTGTGGGTTCGATTCTCACTTAGGGGGAAAAAATATTTTCTCTCTATTTCTTACTCTAGGATCTAAAGTTATTCAACTAGATACGTAATGTCTCGAAAATTAGTCGAATCGTTGAAAACGGTGTAACTGCCTGAACCCTATTGACACACAACAAACCTGAAGTTAAAAAAATATAATATGAAAAACCAAATTTTAAGCTATACATTTCATCTTTATTTTATACCACAAGTAATATTAAGCAAAATATAAAAATTAACTACATTTTTAAGCGTAAAACGCCATTCGTAGACAGGTGCACAGTCTAATTACTGTTATCGGACTACTTCACGGTTCGTCAACTCCTGGATAAAGTTCACAATGACGCGATAATAGCGTTCAGCTTAATACTGAATATTCGACAACGCGCGACGCCTTTTTATTTATTTATTTATTATTTTTTCACGCATCACGCTGTATCCCGCAACCGTACCCGCACTTTCTGATAAATTCTGGAGGTATTGCGTGTTGAGTGGGGTAAAATTGTTATAATAACCGTGGGCATGGGTCTCACAGACCCTTTTAAACATTGTGATTTGTGATATTTGTGATAATTTAACGCTCCAGCAACTGGACTAACGGCAAGGTTACACGTATTATTTACGAATTATAAGCGAAATCAATTGTGACGGGTCTCACAGACCCAACTTACTTGACGCCGGGTTAATGTATTGAAGCTCTTTTTATCAAAAATAATATTTTACACTCTGTGGGGAATGGTAAAATAATAAATATTTCTACACATAATTTATTATATCAACTTTTTGAATTAAATTGTTACTGTGAACTCTGTTCTACTTTTTATTAATAATTTTAGCTTAAATATAATTTCTTATTGTAAATGAAAATAAATCCCACAACAAGACACTTAAACAAAAAATGTACAAAATTATGTTTTGTATTTAATCAGAATTTTTTTTTATTAATTTGTTTTAACTTCACACACATGGCAATGGAGGGAGACGAATCCAGGGAACCTAATATTAAGGCACTTTTTTTCCCAATAGGACACTTTCGTTCTCCTATTTTTAATTTGTGGTTCTTTAACTGATATTTTAATACCTAGTATATACATACATACGAGTATGTGTCCATAAACATATTATGTTGGTAACCAGAACTATTACACAAGAATGTATTAGTTATTCAAACAAGATGCATTACAAATGTCGAGAGATCGCTTTAAGTAATTGCAGATTAGTTTCTTAGTTTATATTATAAGGTTAATGTATCGTAATATCGTTTAGTATCATTATCGTATAATATTGACTGTTTGTACAAACATTTTTGAAATCGAGAATCTGTTTCTTTTATTTACTACTAAAAATACTATCACTGAACAGATAGGACGAGAGGAGAGGTTGATTCTTTGAGCCTACTAGGAAAAAATATTTTTATCTTAAAAGGGGACGTCGCCGCGCAATGGAGAACCATACGAATGTAAACGTGACGGTTGTGAGTTCATTTCTCATTCTCAGAATGAAATATTTATTATTTCCATTTCCTCGATCTGGTAACGAGGCAAATCAGTGCGTTGATTTCCGCCACTCAACAAACAATGCTTCGAGAAAGTGAGAAACGAAAGTGTTTTAATGTGAACGGAGTGTCTTAACCCTAGATCATTATTTTTTTTATTTCAAAAAAAATCTTTAGGCTTCACTATGTATCTCACATATAGTACCCCGTTTCCCACTTTGCGCCCAATTTTTAAGACTACATGTTGAATATTGGAACTTAACGCTACGTTTTACCTTGTTTTACTAAAAATATATAAGGATATAAAATCTCGACTTACAAATAAACATCTACTGCTTCTCTTCTCAGTAATTATACAAACACAGTAAAAGTGGTTAAACACTTAAACAGTGTTTAAACTGTACACATAACTTCACTAATTAAACAGAAACATGTCGTATATGTAACTTACACTAACGAAGTTGTCAATTATAATAGACGTAGAAGTCTACAACTTTCTCAATTTAATAGGCATCACAATATCTTGATAGTATTAGGAAAGTTGTTTTATATGATTATAGAGTAAGTGAAAAAATCAGCTTCACACTGTATCCCGCACGCAGCAGGATAGGCAGTAACCTAGTGTTAAGACACTTTGTTCCCCACTTATTACCTAATTTTTCAATGTGTTGTGTATTGAGTGGCGGAACTCAACGCCGCGTTTGCCTCTACACCAGAGCGAAGAAATGAAAATATAAATTTAAATAAACAGTTCATTCCCTCGAAATGGGATCGAACCGGCAAACGTCGCGTTACAGTCACACACTTGCGCCACAGCGCCACGACTGGCTTCTACAATATCTTGATAGTATTACGAAACTTGTTTTATATGATTACATTACACAGTAAGGACATTTCACTATTAATTGCTACAGCTTTCTAGTATGGAGAGTGTAGGTCAATATATGCCGATTTGAATCGACCTACCGTTCTAGTCACGTATGGTATTCTATTCTAAAGGTTAATAGAAGTAATTAGTATTTATAACTAACATTCGGATAATGTTGATAATATCCAGCCAATAAGAATCTTTATTCTGTATAATGAAGATGTTATTAAGGTACAGAGGTTATTAGCTTATATTTAATCTTTTTTTTCGAATATTTTAACTAAAACGTTATGTAACAAAGCCCAAAAGATCACTTTAAGCAGACCAGAAGGACAAAATATTATTAAAATTATGGAAGATAAGCTTAATATAAAAATACTAGAGGGCGCGCGCGGCTTCGCCCGTTTATTAGGAGTGAATTCTAAAAAAACCACGAAACACGTGTTCAATAAAATATTTTTAACAGTCTGAATTTAAATTTTTATAAAAATCGGTGGCAATTTAAAGATTTTTCCATATAAACTTTCAACCCCTTATTTGAACCCTTAGGGGGTGAATTCTTAAAAACCATGAAACACGTATTCAATGAAATATTTTTAAGAGTCTGGATTTTAAATTTTATAAGAATCGGTGCCAATTTAAAAAAAAATCCACACAAACTTTCAGCCCCTATTTCATCCCTTCAGGGTTAAAATTTTTCAAAATCCCTTCTTAGTGGAAGTCCAGAATATGAAAATAAACATCTGTCCAAATTTCACGTTTCTACCATCAGCGGTTACGGCTCTGCGTGCGTCTTACCTCAGTCAGTCAGCACAAGTCCTTTTATATATATAGAAGAAGAAGATATAATTAGTCAAATACTTATTGGTATATTTATTTTTTTGCTCTTGTTTTATAATTTTACATTAAAATTCATATTTTCGGTATATAAATAAATTAATGAAAAACTAATAAAATTTAATCACTTTAAAATTTATAATTGTTTTAAATTAATAATTAATTAGGTTCCCCACTTTGTGCCAAATTCTGGAGGCATTGCGTGTTGAGTGGCAGAACTCAACGCCGCGCTTTGCCTCGACACCAGAGCGAAGAAATGGAAATATAAATTTAAGTAAATATCTCTCCTCGAGTGGGGATCGAACCCACAACCAATCGGTTTTACAGTCACACAGTGCCACTGCGCCACGACTGGCCTGATACTGATTGACATATCAAAAAACAAAATTACCACACAAAAGTGTTTAATTAAATTAACATCTAATACCAACTTATCCAATGCAACCATCTAACGTGTCCAGAGCTGTTATCGCAATAAACTATTATCCGTGACGCGAATACAGATTGCGTATCCGTAGTACGGGTCTATTGGGGCAAGATTAGAAGAAGATATGTCGATTCATACAGTTAAATACTGATTTATGGGCAGTCAAACGTTATCATTTAACTGATAAGACCCTACGTACCTGTAAATCAAATAGCATCTTGTTTCATTTAAATATATCAAGTTTGTAATAGATAACTGTAATTGATAGAGATATAATTGATAGTTTGGGTACCGTTTTGGGTTGTTAGTGTTATCAATTATCCTAATTATCCTAACATTCGTTCGTTAACAAACCTAACCTTGCACTTTGCTGAACCAATTGTGAACCCACGATACAGCCCACGATTTTTTCCATATTGAACCTGTCAAACTACCTCACACAATGATGAAATCAACATAAGCACTCGATTTCACTGTGATACTTGTAAAGAATACGCCTTTGGTTGGGGACGTCATTGTATTTAAGTGATTTAACCCACAATCCCATATTTAACCTGACAAACCACTTTACACAACGTTCCTACCTCACACAATCATTGAATCAATATATACATAAATCATCAAATTCTCTGTCATTCTGATGGAGAATACACACAGCTTTTGCTTGTGTCTCAAACCAGGCCTTCAACAAATATCACGATTAAATAGTTTCTAGAGAATACGTTCAATAACGTAAGCTCCTAGCTAAAGCTAGATCAGTATTTCATATCACAAATATTTTGGCTCGACTTTGACCAACGAGGTTAAATCGTTTTAATTAAACGATAAAAGACATAGATAGTAGATAGATTAAATTTTTACTTAAATCACATAAAGCTTATATTTTGAGGAAATATTGAGTAGTTTATGAATATGTTTAAAGTACTAGCTTTGCATAATTATTAGTAAGCTTTTATGAAAGGTTCAAAGGTGAAATGAGTCAAAATAATGTATTCATTTACAGGTGCTTCAAACAAACCTCTCGTCTTAATAGGTTAGGAGAATTTTATTACTGAGTTGAGGTGACCAAGTATATAGGTAACAAAGTAAGCAGAGAGAACCTAGTGTCAAGACACTTCGTTCCCTTTTCCCTCGAATTTAGTGACATTGCGTGTTGAGTAGCAGAACTCAACGCCACGACAACGACACCAGAGCGAAGAAATAAGGAAACAAAGAAATAAATATAAATTTAAGTAAATATTTCATCTCCTCGAGTGGGGATCAAACCCATGCGCCACGACTGGCCTCTGGTAACAAGACTAACACCAGCTTTGACTTTCGATGGCGGAAAGTGGGAAACGAAAGATCTTAACACTAGGCTCGACACTACAACATGAGGTTAAAGAAATAATAACGTTGACTAAAGACTGCATGGTCTATTTACAAATTTATTTTTATACAAAATAACAGTACCGCCTCTAAAATTAAACAAGGAATAAGGTATGCCAATTAGTGTGACTTTCTATGTTCAGAACGTGCCTGTAGTTCGTGTCAACTCGTCATCTATCTCGTGTTATGCAAATCCTGTTACTAAGTTTAACAAATATATTGAGTCACTGGGTCGAAAGCTTACATGGAGTTACTATGATAATATATTAATTAAGTTTATTGTAATAGCAAAACTTACATCGGTATTTAAATTATAAAAATAAACCCAATTTAATTTATGGGAAATTATTTTTTTGGGAATTTATTTCAATACTTATTTAGAAAACGTATAAAAATTGGAACGTAGCGCGACTCGAACCCGCGCCTCCTGGAAACCGACCAGATCGGTAGTATTTAGTAAGTATTTTTCTTTCCTAAGTGTGGAATAACACTTTAAAAATGTTTAAAAATTTATTTCAATGTTGTTAAAAGTGAGTTTAATGCTATACTTACTTCTAAAACAGTCAATTCCAGGAATTTCTTGTCATTTCTTTTTTTTATTTCTTTTTAGCGTGAAGCTGATTTATTTTTTATTTTTTTTCTTGTCATTTAATGATTGGGCAACTGTAGGGATTCATAAGAATAGATAAAGATTTTATGAACTTTGTCTACACTTGCACCGGTTCTTCTTAGATCTGAGGCATTAACTTTAGCGAACTGGTGATATATTATTTGATGTTCAAAACATGAAGCATGTAACTTCTTATTTTGAATAAAATTATTAGAATTTGAATTTGAAAATTTGTAAGTGTGTTAGAACCATGATGAGCCGTTAGATGTTAACCTAGTGTTACGACCCTCCGTTCCACACTTTCCGAGTAGTATAATTGGAATGAGTAGTAAAATTGGTATTTTGATTTTTTGTTAGCTTTACGCATTATTCCACAAGTCATTGCGAGTCGAGTGGCGAAAGCTAACGAAGAGCACAAAATGAAAATATTAAATATTTTATTTCCTCGAGTGGGAATCGAATCTGTCGCGTTTGCAATCGCATGACTGGCCTCAAATGTATTTTGGTATGTATGCTATTTTGATCTTACTCGTATAATATAATTATGTATATGAAACTATTATTTTAGTGAATGACTGACAGACAACCTATAGTAGCAAATAGGCGGCGTAGAACACTTAAATTTGGCATGTACGTTCCTTAGGGAGTGTGGGAAAGGACTAAGAGAGGAAATCTCGAAATTTCTAAGGCAACGAAAAAAACGGAATTTTACGTTCTATAGTGCTAACGAACCAGTTGCACCAGTAAATATATATGTATCTAAGTGAAAATATCAAGAGCTATCACAATTTTTTGTCAATTTTTTACAGCATCGCATTTTTGAGAATATTTCTAAGCTTTTAAACATCAAGTATATAAAATAGGCGGAAAATACAAAACCCTCGCAAAATAACGTGATTGCGTGAAGATTGATTATCTTCAACTCAAACCATTCACGGTAACTACCATATATAGTACGTTGAGTAAATATTAATTTTAGCTACAAATATATAGGATACCAATGTATAGCAGAAACATATTATTTAACATTATGCTCGTACTTGTAATACAAAAATAATTCTTAGTAATCTCTGTACAGCCTTAGACAGTAATAATTTCTAGATACAACATTGGCCTAGATCTATAAAATATATTATGAAATGTGTCTTGATTACATTATAAGTAGATAATATTTCAGATATATTTATTAATAAATAAAATATAACATGAGGTAAGTCTATGTATAGCTGTTGGAACACTAGTTTTAAACAAACTACTGTTCCAACAGCTATACATAGATTTGTTTGAAATGTGTAAGACGTAGATACATAATTTTATATTAGAACCAAAAACTGTGTCCAAAAATTTTATAGTCAAGTCAATGGTCGCACTTTATCTTGTTACCTAACCTTATTTAGAGAAAATATATAACCTACCTTGTTTAGAGAAAATAATTTCTAATTATTGTAAATTATGATTTAGAATATTAATAATTTATCACGAATAAATAAATACTATACTTCAAATTTCTCAATGTCTCTAATTTTTTTTATTGCGTCACGCTGTATCCCGCACACAGCAGGGTAGACAGAGGGAATCTAATTACTTTCAAACACTCTGTTACCCGTTTTCCGCCGAATTCTGGAGGCAAAGCGCAAGAAACAGAAATATTTAACTTTCTCGAGTGGGAATCGAACCTACAACGTGTCGCATTTATAATCACACATTGTGCCCCTGCGCCACAACTGGCCTTTATCCTTATTTATAACTATACAAATATTATTTATTCGATGATTCATTATGATTGATTGTATGAACTTGACACTTGGCAGAGTTAACCGAGATCGAGATAAAATAGGATATTATTAAAACATCATCACGAACTCTACCGTACAGACTAAATATGGTATTATATTTATTACACATGTCACAAATGTGTTTATCCAAAAATGGAAACTCGTTATCCGCTTATTCAGATAAATAAATAATGTAAATAAATAATTTAATATATTGCTTCAATGATTTTTTATTCTAGGTAGTCAGAGGAAACTTGTCAATGTCTTATTAATATAAGACATTGACACAATTTTTATAACATTGTGTGTCAAGTGGCGATATACAACCCTGCGTATTATCTTTTTTTTTACTTAAGCGAGGAAATGAAAATAGTTCCTTCACCTGAACGGAATTGAAACCATAACCGTCGCATTTACAGTCAGACGCTGTAAGGTTTTTCTTAATAGTACTATTTTTGCTGTGAAGATATTATACATATATGTGAAGATCTAATTAAATAAAGTAAAATTTTGAATTAAGTCAAGTAGTGGACACATACTTAAGAAATTACAATTTCGCTGTCTGTAGCGCAAAATGCAAGGTTTAAATGAAAAAAAAAGAAATATAAAATGGAGATTGAGACTATCGTGGCTCAGGGGCACAAGCGTTTAGCCCCCCCTTTCTGAGAACGAACCTGAGAATCTAGTGTTAAAGCACTCCTACTCCTACTCTGCTATGAGACACAGCGTAAAGCTAAAAAAATACATTATTTAATTAATCCTACTATTCAATCATTTCTTAAAATATACCCACAAAAAAATTATATTTATGAGTAACTCTGTCAAAGTGTTTTAAATGAAACAAGTTCCGAAGCTTTTTACGCTTTTTTATGCGGAATAATTGAAGCTTTTAAGTACTTTTACAAACTTTAAAATTCAATTAGCATTCGATACGGGCGCTTAGACTACGTCATTTTGTTACAAACACAAAATGAAGATAAAAATCAAAGACGCACCGCACATATTATATTGTTTGTCGGGCGTCGGCTCTATATTCTTTAAAATATCAATTCGTGAGTAGATTTATTAAGAAGTTGTAATACTTTTTTTATTATTTTTTTTTAAATGTTTTAGTGCGAAATTCCTCGTAACGCGATAAATATGAGTTCGGCACTGACTCGGGGGGATGATTGTATTGTAATTATTTTTATTTTTTCCCCTTTCGTAAGGCAATGTACGGCGTTACGGTGTTACGGCGTTACAGCGTTATTAGGTCGCCATGGCATAGTGACACAAGCGCACGACTGTACTCGCGACTTCGATTCACACTCGTGGGAAGGAAATAATAATATTTCCATTTCCTTGGTAAAAAGATAAAGTGCGGCATTGATTTCCGTCACTGAAAACGCAACGCAATGCCCAAAACTACAGTGGAAAGTGGAAGGAAAAGATAGAAAGAACTATCATAACACAGACATGGCGAGTTAGTAGAGAAGTTGAACAAAAATACATTTTATGAACTAATTACAACTCTTATTTATTGCTTGAGTAGTTCTACAGAAAAATTGCATTTATAATAAAATAAAAATTCAAATACACTAGTGTATTCAATATAATAAATAACACATACATATTCGAGGCCGGTCGTGGCGCAGCGGCACGAGGTGTGACTGCAAAACCGACTGGTTGTGGGTTCGATCCCCACTCGAGGAGATGAAATATTTATCGAGGTTAAGCGCGGCGTTGAGTTCTGCCACTCAACACGCAATGCTTCCAGAATTCGGCAGAAAGTGGGGAACGGAGTGTCTTAACACTAGGTTCCCTCTGCCTACCCTGCTGTGTGCGGGATACAGCGTGAAGCTAATTTAATTTAATATTTATTTACATACATATATATTCAACAATATAAAAAAAATATTATAATAAATGAATTGATATATTTCAATATCACCACAAAAAAAATAAAATGAAAACATTCACTTTCACACTGTGTAGCAATTGTGTAATAGGTTCTACAAATTGCCATCCAGAGCGCGACCGGAAATCAAAGGAGGGCTTAATATTTTAACCATTTCCCAGTGACAGCGTGTAATGACAACGCTTTATACGACGTTGTTACGGTATTCCACTTAATTTGCATGAAAATAGCACAAATTATAAAGCTCATCGTGGAACCAGTCATCCGGAGCAAGATTGCAGCTCTGACACTATACTCGATTTAAAATTCCATTTTTACATCCGTATTTTTTTTGTCAAATTAATTTATTGTGTGGTGGGTTTTTTTTATTAAACAAAAGAATGCGTAATATTTTGTTTTGTTTTTTTTTTACTTAACGTCTATATCTATATTGTCGATTTTTTTCCAATTACGGCGAAATAATGTGGTTTTTTTAATGTAAAAATACATGTGACAATAGATATTCCCATTGGGCGACCTACCTTTCTTATTATTTTCAAAACAAATATCTTACTAGATAAGATTTAGCCTAAGTTCACATGAACGCGCGACGACGTGCGGTTGGGTCGGCGCGCGGTGTAAAATTGTAACAAATCACCGTCACCCGGCACCACCGGCGTGCACCCGGCGCAAGATCTTGTATCGCGCGGTTTAAGATCCACAGACCTGTATGTGTATTTACCAGTTCAATTGACCCGTGCTGTATGAGGCGGATCGACGCACGGAGCTACGAAAATAAAGGGCGAGATATCTATTGATTTACTAATTGATGAAATTGTACCTCTTAATGTTACTATCTGTTTTTCTTTTGATGATATGCAATATCTTATAGCACCATCTGTAGGTTCAAATTCTCAAATATTCAACCCAATCGGGTTTGTGCGGTTTCGTAGGAACTTCCTTCCACGCACCACGGAACTGTGGAATGGCCTACCCGCGGCAGTGTTTCCAGGTCGATATGACATGGGTACCTTCAAAAAGCGCGTCTATCTCCACCTTAAAGGCCGGCAACGCACCTGTAGCTCCTCTGGTGTTGCACGGGGTCGTGGGCGGCGGTTATCACTTACCATCAGGTGACTCGAACGCTCGTTTGCCTTGTCCTTTTCCATAAAAAAAAAACTCTATTTTCTTATAAATAATTATTCTCATATTTTTCTATTTGCTTAACAATAATTAATAGAATTTAATTGAGCCATCATTACCACTAACTGCGTAAGTAATTATCAAAAAAACTATCCGAATTCGAATTTTGTACGAACATAATTTAACTCAAAACTAAACCGACTTAATATGTATATTCCTTAAATTATTAAAACATAACTTATCAGAATACCATAAAATCTATATTAATGTTATGCATAGTCCTAGTGAAAAATGGCAGCCACTGTTTTCTTTCACATAATATTATCCTTCTGGAACCAGCGATAAATGTGACACTTTCTTTTTGTGAGTCTTAAGGGAAATTTATCGTTTTCAATAATTCATGAAGGTGTCGAAATATACCTGGAGAAACCTAAATATATTTTGTAAATATCCCAAATGCAGCATTTTTTTCTTTTTACCTAGTGATAGGTACTAAAATTTGTTATCGTCTCCAATATTTCAAGTGTTTGACAATAATATTAAGTTAAATCTTATATTATATTAAGATAAACAATATTAAGGTTCAGGAGTATTGAGATTAGTAATGGTGAAGGAGAACAAGCGTGCTACTGTAAACCCATCAGGTTGAGGGTTTGTTTCTAGTAATGAAATATTTAATATTTTCATTTCCTTGCTCTGGTAACGAGGTAAAGCGCGGTGTTGAGTTCCGCCAATCAACACTTAATGCCTCGAGTCGGTAGAAAGTGGGTAGCGGGAGTGTTTTAATGGGAACGGAATGTCTTAACATAAGGTTTGAAGGTTCCCTCTATCTACACTGTCACGCGTAAAATACAGTGTAAAGCGATTAAAATAATCGATTCCTTAAAATCGGAATTAAACCTGCAACATTGTCTACAATAAGGCACTGTACCACTGCGCCACGACAATGGATAACGATAAAAAATATGACCATTTATATTTTTGACATATTTTGACTTCTATGTCATAATATAATACACTATAATACAATCATAAGAATTATTAATGTATGAAAGTGAAAGTTTCGATACTTTCGTATTTCGATTTTAATGATATTATGTTTCACACCGTTACGTTAGGTGTTTGCGACCTTAATTCTATTGACCTTTATGCATTCCATCCATATTATGTTTACAAGCTTATATTTGTAAGTCTCTTGTGAAAGAAAATGTTGCCTTAAAAAGAAAATAGGTAATTAATATAGCATTCTTCGGTGCTCTCAGTAAAAATAACGTAAATATAAAAAACTGATTGTTTGTATCACTTGAATGATATATGTAGTGATGGTTTGTTTTATTGTTAAAATCTTATTTTTTAGCTTCACGCTGTATCCCGCATATAACAGGGTAGGTAGAGGGAACCTGGGACTCGGTTCCTAAGACATTCCGTTCTGTACGCACGCTTTCCGCCGAATTCTGTGGGCATTGCGTGTTGACTGGCGGAAGTCAACACCGCGCTTTACCTCGTTACAATTTCATTCTCCCGGGTGGAAATCGACCCCACAACCGCCACGTTTAGTTTCAGACGTTATACCATTGTGCTACAACCGTTTATATATTATTAATACACATATTTGAAATATAGCGGACATAGTAACAAATAATATTAAGTAAGCCGTGGCGGTAAACGGGACAAGTTGTAGGTTCAATTCCTACTGGAGGAAATTAAATATTTAATATTTTAATGTTTGGTGTCGAGGCAAAGCGCAGCGTTCAGATCCGCCATTCAACCTGCAATGCATTCAGAATTCGGCGAGAAGTACAGTGCAAAGTGTCTTAACACTAGACTCCCTCTGCCCTCCCTGCTATGCGGGATAATTATACATATTATTTCCTTTACATTATACCCTTTAACAAGTAAACATTATTAATAGGTGTAAATAGACTGCTAACATTTAATCAATTTGAACGCAAGGTCAACAGTCTCGGTTGCACATTCAAATTCCTCAACTAACTAAGACACTAAGCGATTATAGCACAGTATTCATTACAGTTAGAACATGACAATTAATTTATTGAGAAACTAAATGTTGCTTGCTCTCTTCTTAATGCAGATTAATAGTTTACTGTCAACTGTGAGTAAAAATTAAATCGTCTTAACTTAAAATAGTTAAGCGACTTTAAGACTTTGTTTTGTGTAGGTATTGGGTTTCATGCTTTGTGTTAAGAGAGTTGAAGTATTTTGTCTTCTTTTCTCTATATTTTTATTGAAAAAGGAATAAATTGAGAGAATTAGAAGCAATATCACTCCAACGATTGCTTACAGCAGCACGGCACAACGGCAGGGTGAAAGGTAAGGGAGCTCGAGGCGAACGGGCACTTCGTTCCCCACTTTTCGCCCAATTCTTACTCTAGGGTCCCTCTGGTTGCCTTGTCGCGTTGCTGTGAGTCCTTAAAATATTTTACAGTGTAGAAAAATAAATGTTCACTTGTTAAATTAACACGTCAATATTTTCCGATCAAAGATATACCTTACCGATATGTTTTACAAATATTTAGATATTGTAAAAAAAATTATAAAGAAGTAGAATTTTTTTTTTTTTAGTTTCATGCTTTAACAGAGCAGCGTATTTAGAATAATTTAAATAGAAATATAATCGATTTATGAGGCGGTCATAACCCGGTGGCACTTAGGAACATCCTTATAAACTTGACGGTTGTGGGTTCGAGATTTCAGTGGATGTTGTAATGTAAGATGTAAGTAATGTTGAAATCCTTATTATACAAGCAGGCAGTCGAAGTATCTTAATGGAAAGTCTTAGCACTAGGTTTCTAGGTTCCCTCTGCATACCAAGCTAAAAAAATAAAGAAATGTTAGTAGTGTCAATAGAGTACTTCGTATATGGATTCTTTTCCCCATGGTCCTTGATGGGTAAAAGATGGGAAAAGATACTACACAAGATACTTAACGCCGCTTCCCCTTGTTACCAGATCGGGGAAATAAAAATATAAAATATTTCATACCTCTGAATGTGAATCGAACTCACAACTGTCGCGTATTGTGAGGTGGAGAGCGGAAGTGTTTAAACACCAGATATCCGGGTCCCCTATGCCTACCCTGCTATGTGAGGGATACACCGTGATACCAAATATTTTATACTTTTTTCACTACTCAATAATCGTGTAAGGTGGCAAAGAAATCTGTATCAACAGAAAATTTAAATAAAAACCAAAACTACTACACGAGATTCGAATGTACAGACATCTAATATATTTTATGTTGAATTTTTATTGAGAAATGCCCTATAATTGCCCTTAATAAATAAAATCAACTCTGTTTAGATGAGTAATTGTCTGTTAACCCCGCGACCAGGCACTTCGTTGCTTCCTTATTGAATAAGTTTAGAGGAAGGATTTAGTCTTCGCCCTATGAGTAGGCTGATAGAGATTTTTTAATTTTTTTTTCGTTTGCTTCACACTTTTTCCCGTATATAGCAGGGAATCTAGTGTTAAAACACTCCGTTCTCCGCTTTCCGCCTTCTGTATTGCATGTTAATTAGCAAGAAAATGAAAATATTAATAAATAATAATTCAGTGAGGCCAGTCGTGGCGCAGTCGTGGCGCAGGAGGAGATGAAATATTTACTTAAATTTATATTTCCATTTCTTCGCTCTGGTGTCGAGGACAAGCGCGGCGTTGAGTTCTGCCACTCAACACGCAAAGCCTCCAGAATTCGGCAGAAAGTGGAGAACGGAGTGTCTTAACACTAGGTTCCCTCTGCCTACCCTGCAGTGTGCGAGATACAGCGTGAAGCTGATTTTATTTTTATGTAATAATTCATTTCGCCGAGTGGGAATTGAACGCATAACAGCCGCGTTATAGTCACACGCTTGTGCTCCTGCGCTTCTACGGCCTCGGAGAGCACGTACCAACCTAAAATATAACAATTATTTTTCATTGATCAGAGTGAATCTAATACTTTTAGCTTTTCATTTGAATCAGACGATTGCGTTTACATTCTGATACTTTCTAACTAAAAATACAGTTAAATTGGGAACCTCCTCTCCTTTTATGGAAGTAGGTTAAAAATAAAAACAGAAAAAATGTAATATAAAGAATGCTCAAGTAGAATCAATTAGGAATACAATGAATGCGGCGTTTGCGGCTTTCATTTGTGTACTTAAAATTACACACGCTGTTAGCGCTTGCTTAGTTTGTAGAATTTGTTAAATAAAATTCTTGAAATTTTAATTACTATTAAACCGATATAGCTCGGTTTTAATTGAGTATAATACTTTACAAACTCTGAAAAGTTAACATTTGAAATTTTTGTAAGATTACTTTTGTTTTGTTTTACTATTTTTTCTGTTTTGAAAAAAAAACATCTAAACGGTAGACGAAAAAGAACTATACTATTATTAAGCAATGATTACAGCGATTACAGTACAATACTGTCCTGCGCCAAGATATCTCTTGTAATATATACAAAAAAAATTACATATTATACTTAAAGTGATTAGTTTTGAGTTGTAGCAAAACCTTTATTGAATACAATCATATTCTTTTCTACGTGCAGTTGGACCATTGTTGACGCCACTACTAAACAAAGTGTTCCATAGTGTACTCGTGAAAAGTGGAGAACGGAATGTTTTAATGTTGAGATCCTTATTATAATTTTTGCACATTATTATATAGTTTATTTTTTTAATGGATCTCTTTTTATTACGAAATCTCCTTTTTGTAACATTATTTATTTTTTACCGTACCTATTTCGTATTTTCGTGAAAAACACATGACATCGACGAAGTGATTAGTCTTCAACTGGCACGTTCATAATGCAACAGTCAGCTTCATCAGCTTCACTCTGTATCCTGCACACAGCAGATAGCGATAAAACACTTCGGTCCCCACTTTTCGCTGAATTTTCCGAGGCATTGCGTATTGAGTGGCGGAACTCAACGCCGGGCTTTAGCCTTGGTGCAGAGCGAAGAAAAGAAAATATTAAGAAATAATAATTCATTCCCTCGAGTGGGAATCGAATTCAGACCCAACACGTTTCAGTCACACCCTTATGACCCTGGGCAACGACGGCCTCAAATTAAATAAATGTAAGCAAAAATCAAATAATAGAATACTAGATAGAAAGCTTAGCAACATAAAATGTATACTTTTTTTTTAGCGGCACACTATATCCCGTACAGGGTAGGCTAAGAGAACCTAATGTTAAGGCCGTTCCCCATTTTCCACCAAATTCCCCATCTTCTTCATTTTCCCCATTTTTTGAAGACATTGCGAGTTCATCCCGACACCAGAGTAAAGAAATAAAAATACTAAATATTTTATAACGTCGAGTGGGAATCGTACCTACAAGTATATATATACTATAACGTAGTCACTCTATGGACCCCTGTGCCAGCACTGACCTCAAATCTATCCATATTATAAACAAACCATATCAAACCAAACAATACCCTTCAATACCCCAACAAGGTTCCCGATGATGATTGATTCCTCTATTTACATTGTACGAAACTTCAAAATCGACACACTATTGGACATCTAAATGAAACAGGCCGCTGTCAAACCTCCCTCAACCAGCTGATGGATGGTACTTATGACTTTTGTTCCGCCGCAATTAATACCGACTGTTTCTAAACGGGATGTACGCTTTAATTAATTGTCGGTATGGACGATCTGGTCGATATTGTTAAGATTTTTTTTTGTATTTATTTGTAATATTGCATATGTTGCCGTTTAAAATTTTAAATATTTCCATACATTCTATCTAAATTAAATAAATTATTTGAATTAGGAAAGAATACTTTGTAATAAAGTATGCCTTTACTTTACGAACGAGTCAAATCTATGAGAATAAACAAATTAAGTTATAATATGTTTTTCACTTCACGCTGTAACACGTACATGTTATCAGGCAAAAGGAACCTGATAACATAGTGTTGAGACTCTCCGTTTTAATTAAGACACTTTCGTTAACCACTTACCGTTGAATTCTAGAGACATTGTACGCTTCCACGCTGCTTCATTTAAAGAGCAAAGAAGACGAATGTATTAAATATTTAATTTACTCGAATGGTGATCGAACCCACAACCAGTCACGATAACAGATGCTCGCTTGTATCCATCCCTACGTTATGACAGACCTCAATCATATTCAAATAGATTACAAGCAGTAAAGTATTTCTCAACTTGCAATTATATAATAAATATTGGAATTTTTAAGAACAAAAAATATCAATTTAAAGGGGGTTAAGATTGTTACACACAATCGTAAAACAGGATATGACCATAAAAGGTAATGATCCTTGGCATATTTAAATCTTAGTAAATAATATCAAGATACATACCTACATATGTATATTTCTTGCATAATGAATGAAAATATAAATATACTTATTAAGAATAAATATTATAAATCTTCATCCTGATGCAATCAGAACGTGAATATCTGTATTCAATGGTAATGAATTCAAATTGTATTCAGAGGATTGTTTATATAATATTTTTTGTACTGTTATTTTCTTGAGTGCCAATGTAAACACGGCGCGGTTAACAATGGCTTAATGTAAATTGAGTATCTAATCACTAGGTTCCCTCTAATTAATCACGAAATGCAAGATACAGAGGGAAGCAAAAGAAAAAAAAATAGAGGACAAACAGAAGGAACCTATTGTCAAGACACTCCGTTCCTCACTTTTTACCCCATTTTAAGACATAATAACTCATTCCACAAATGGGAATCAAAAACTGTCGCATTTTAGAAGAGTAAAATGAAAAATATGTTTGTTTAAACGCATTAATCAACAAACTATTGGTTTGAATACAAAAGAATGTGTTTGGACAGTCAATGTGTATAGAGAGGCTGTATAAAACATACTAATGGACGCGCGCTGCTTCGCCCGCTTATTTGCATCCTTAGGGGTGTTCCGTGTTCAATAAAATATTTTTAACAGTTTGAATTTAAATTTTTAAAGATTTTTCCATATAAACTTTCAACCGCTCATTTGAACCTTTAGGGGGTGAATTTGAAAAAAACCAAGATACACGTGTTTAATGAAATATTTTTAAGATTCTGAAATTCAAATTTTATAAAAGTCGGTGGTGATTTGAAAAAATCCCATACAAACTTTCCATCCCTATTTCATCCCTTTAGGGTTAAAATTTTTCAAAATTCCTTCTTAGTGGATGTTCAGATTATGAAAATAAACATCTGTCCAAATTTCACGTTTCTACCATCAGCGGTTACGGCTGTGCGTGCGTCTTACCTCAATCAGTCAGGTACATGTTCTTTTATATATATAGATTAATCGTTTCGATGTGATTCACTGAATCGACAGTCACACACAGTTATCAGGTAACACAAGTTACCCCAGGAATTTCAAATGTGTCATATACCACCCCCAGTTATTTTAATTTAACCACGCGGCCAAAACCATAGGTTAAAGTTATTATCTCATCAAATTAAAGATAATTAACTTGAATTTATTTATCTAGTACACTATTAACATAGCAACACTCATTGCCTATAAAATTATTAATGGCTCTATTTATTTATAGATGAATATTTATAAAAATATAAAACATAAAAAAATAAAAAATAAAATGAAAAAATAAAATGAGGCCGGTCGTGGCGCAGCGGCACGAGGTGCGACTGCAAAACCAACTGGTTGTGGGTTCGATCCCCACTCGAGGAGATGAAATATTTACTTAAATTTATATTTCCATTTCTTCGCTCTGGTGTCGAGATTAAGCGCGCCGTTGAGTTCTGCCACTCAACACGCAATGCCTCCAGAATTCGGCAGAAAGTGGGGAACGGAGTGTCTTAACACTAGGTTCCCTCTGCCTACCCTGCTGTGTGCGGGATACAGCGTGAAGCTAATTTAATTTAATTTAATTTTATAAAACATATATAAATATAAAACAAGGTGATACTGTGTCTCTAAACTATTTACGATTACCAGATAAATAAAAGCCATCGTGGAGCAGGGGCATAAGTGTGCAACTATAAAAGCGATGGTTGTAGGTTCAATTCTTACGTGGGGAAAGACATACTTCATATTTTATAACTCTGGTAATGAGACAAAAGCGAGTTCCGAGTTGAGTATTAGATATACTCAATGCCTTAAGAATTCGGCGGAAATTGGAGAACAGATGTCTTAATCGAAAGGGAAGTGTTTAAGCACTAGGGTCCTCTGCCTACCCTGCTATTTACGGGATACTACGTGAAGCTACAAAAATAAGAAAAAGATAACTCAATTAGATTTTAACTGACTTTTGTATTTTAAACATGCTTCTATGTTTTATAATATATATAGATTCATAAATCGAACTAAAACGGTACAAGATTATGGACGATTTCTCTTAACAGCTATTTTCACAGAGATTAAGCTTCATTCACAGTTATTACGTTGCTATTGCTTAATTTCCTTTCATAAAACTCCAGTTCAGCTCACGACCTTCGCCCTCATGACTAGGAGTATTATTCAAGTCAATTTGCTTGAAATTGACTTGCTCAGCTTTCAATATAATTACTTGTTATTTATATACTAGATTTTCTATGTTGTGTGATCTCTGGAACTACCGGTCGGATTAACCTCAGGAGTGCTATATGCTATATGACAATACGGTTTAACTCTTAGTTAGTCTTAAATAACAAAATTATAATAATTAAGAACGCCATCGCATTGCTTTAACTGCGTGCGCTGCAGAAATAGTACATTGTACTACAAGAGTTTCATTAATTCTTAAATAAAATGTGCGACACTATATCTATCTTTAAAAAAAATTGTGACAAAAAATAATTGAAAATTGCATAGTGATATTTCACTATTTTTTATTTGATAACGATATTAAAACTTACAAGGAAACTTAAGGAAATTTTGAAAATAAGCTTTGGCTTTTAAAGCATGTAGATTGAACGTATACTTTCCGAGAAAATGTTAAATTAAAATAATTCAACGCTCTGTTTACGGCCGCAAGCCCAGGCTCGAGTCCCGCGGGGAGCGTCCTTGCCGCCGATGACATCTTCCCAAGCAGCCACTTAGTGCTTGCTTGCACTTTCTCAGAATTATGAAAAATTATTGAATATATAAATTATATTATTAATCTGTTGGCAAATGCAGCATAATAAAAGAATTACAGGTTGTATTCAGGCGAAGCCGCGAGTGGGCCGCTAGTTCAGTATAAAATGAACTACAAATATAAATTGGTACTATTGTTTTTCTATGAAACACTTATAAATTTTAACATTTCGGATTTTTTCCTTTTCCATTTTCTGACTTAGTGCCAAATTTCATAACGTAACTGTACGTTCACGGGAAAGTACAAGTTTTGCTTACGAGGCGAATGTAATACAACATAAAAGCTTGGTATTTTTGTGTACTTCAAAAGACTATAGACCTGAATATTTGATATTAATTTCAGCTTAATACTTCCCCGCGACCTGAAGATAAATGATCTTAACAGACGGACAGATGGATAACAAAGTGATTGTATAAGGTATACATTTTTTGCTTTTGAGGTACGAAACCCTAAAAATCGAACTTTTACTGTCCAATAGGCATTTACCAATTCAAATCAATGAAATCTCACTACATCTAGCCGATTCAGAATACGATCTGAATTGCAGATCGGCACTTCTTTCATCCCGGTACACGGTATACTTGTAAATGGATTTGATTGGGGATTCATCCTTCAATTGGCCGACAGTTCGTATTTAATGAGTCTTCAGTGGATTATTTCAATTTGTCAGCTTTCTTTCTCGTTTCAATGCTACTTGTTTTAAATTGAATTTTCAAAATGTTTAATTAAAATTCTGCTACAAAATGATATATGTTTTAGGATTAAAATTTGGACAGAAAAATAAAATGATATACAATATATAAAATGATATACAATAGACACGTTATATTCCCAATATAAGAAATCTAATCAAATTTTTAAGTTTCAGTATATAAAATAAAAAAGATTAAAACTCAAAAACTATGAATATTTATTTTAAGTGAATTATTCAATATATATACTCAATTACACACGTTAAAATTAATTATGCAGTTATATTCGTTCAAAGCTTAAACATATTTAGATTGTACCGCCATAAAGCTTTGTAATTACAGCTTTACCTAGTCATTTTAATTGCATATATTTTATATTTACACTGTAGGTAAATTTATACTGAATTATTTTAGTTATATTAGGGACGTCGTGGCACAGCAGCACAGCGTGTTACTGTAAGCGCGATGGTTGTAGGTTCGATGTCCACTTCGGGGAATGAATTATTTTTATTTTGTATTCTAGTAACAAAAAAATGTTATTATAATTAAATAGGCGCGCACCATCTAATGTCTTAAAAAGTGAATAGAAAGAAGGTAACGAAGAATCCTTCTGCCTTTATGCGTTATCCCGCAAGCGTAAAATATTTTTTATTTATCTTTTTATATTTCTGGATAAACTAGCTGCGGGACTAATTTACCCATTAAGACGTTTCCCACTTTCCTCTGAATGCTTGAGGCATGGTGTGTTGAGTGGCGGAACTCTAAGCCGAGCTTTGCCTTGTTACTAGAACGAGAACATGAAAATATTAAATATTTAATCCCCCCAAATAGAATCGAACATACAACCGCCGAATTTACAGTCACATTCTTGTGAACCTACGATACAACATCCTCTTTTTGTCGTTTTATTTAATTAATATAGTACCAAATATACAAACAACACCAATAGTATTATTTTTAAAAAAACCTTCTAATAAATATTATACATAATATAAAACATATTTATACCTGAATATTTGCAAACCAAAAGAATGCAGTTGTAATATTATTCAATTTATATATTTATTCCTATTAATATCTGTACTAATTGCTTAAAGGACATTTTATATGATATGAATATTTATATTTACGCTGTATCCCGCACACAGCAGGGTAGGCAGAGGGAACCTAGTGTTAAGACACTCCGTTCCCCACTTTCTGCCGAAATCTGGAGGCATTGCGTGTTGAGTGGCAGAACTCAACGCCGCGCTTGTCCTCGACACCAGAGCGAAGAAATTTAAAATATAAATTTAAGTAAATATTTCATCTCCTCGAGTGGTGATCGCACCCACAACCAGTCGGTTTTACAGTCACACTTTGTGCCCCTGCGCCACGACTGCTGGTTTTTTTTTATTAATATTTATTTTTGTTGTTTACAGATACGTGTGGCTAGTTATTGTACTTTTTAGTACAATTTGCGCAGCCAACGATGGACTTTTTGGATCTAAATATGCGAATGGTAAGTGTTTTTAGGTTGACTCTACTTGTGAATCAAAAAATAAAATCAGCTTCACGCTGTATCCCGCACACAGCAGGGTAGGCAGAGGGAACCTTGTGTTAAGACACTCCGTTCCCCACTCTGCTCTCGGCAGAACTCAACGCCGCGCTTAACCTCGACACCAGAGCGAAGAAATGGAAATATAAATTTAAGTAAATATTTCATCTCCTCGAGTGGGGATCGAACCCACAACCAGTCGGTTTTGCAGTCACACCTCGTGCCCCTGCGCCACGACTGGCCTCTACTTGTGATAGCTGAAATATTAGTATTGTGGATAAACTAAAGGTTGACTTTTTAAATGAAACGATTTAACTTAAAAAATACGTTGGGTTTCTTAAAAAAATATTTAATTAAATCAGCATCACGCTGTATCCCGCCAACAGCAGGGTAGGCAGAGGGAACCTAGTATTAAGATACTCCGTTCCCCACTTTCTGCCGAATTCTGGAGGCATTGCGTGTTGAGTGGCAGAACTCAACGCCGCGCTTGTAAGTATTGTGGGTAAACAAAACGTTGACTTTTTAAATGAAACGATTTAATGTAAAAAAAAGTCGGGTTTCTTAAAATGTTATAATACTAAATAATAATGTAATAATACTAAATAATAGTCCGGTTAAATAGTTGTATTTAAAATGTGTAATAATCGTGAAAACCAAAAATCTTACTAACCGTTGACTTTTGTTAAAAAAAATTATACATTTGTTATTTTTTTTAATGTTGATATTAGGCTAGCGAGTGTGGGGAAGCAATAAAAGAAGACTTCCCGAAATTACTACGGGAACTGAAAAAAAAATCATTGTCGGACTTAAAGTCCACAAAAACAAAGTTGCGGGCAACGACAAATTATAATATAAATTCTCACTCATGCTGTCGTATTGATTACGTTTAATTTAGATCATGTTTTAACACAACAAGACCTCGTCTTTATTTAGTTTATTAAGTTTATTCAATGATACAAAATATGAGTAAAAATTTTATAATACCTAATATAATATTTTAAACTTTCCTATATTATGCTCACAATCTTCACATACAACTAATAACTCAATTTATTAACATTTACCAATAAACTAACGGTTTTAGTTTAAAAAAGCTTAAAGTGGAAAGTCTTTACTAAAAATAATCGCTTTATATGAAAATATAAAAAAAAATTAAATATGGCGTAACGAAAATACAATAATACGTGAAATTGCAAAAACAACTCAAGACGTATAGAGCTTAATATTGCACGAGCCGCATATGGCAGTGTAAGCAAAAGGAACCTGGGAACCTAGATTAAGACGTTCGATTGCGTTCTACGGCACGCTTTGCCTCGATACCAGAGCGATGGAATGAAAATATAAAATATTTTGTTTTCTCGTGTGGGAATCGAACCAATAACCTGCCGCGTTTACGGTCACACACTTGCGCCCCTGGGCCACGACTGGGCTCGTACACATATCAAGATGAGAAAAATGTACATTTTTTTATATATAAAAATTATATTGAGGCCAGTCGTGGCGCAGCGGCACGAGGTGTGACTGTAAAACCGACTGGTTGTGGGTTCGATCCCCACCCGAGGAGATGAAATATTTACTTACATTTATATTTCCATTTCTTCGCTCTGGTGTCGCGCCTATGCGCGGCGTTGAGTTCTGCCACTCATCACGCAATTCCTCCAGAATTCGGCAGAAAGTGGGGAACGGAGTGTCTTAACACTAGGTACCCTCTGCCTACCCTGCTGTGTGCGGGATACAGCGTGAAGCTGATTTTTAAAAATTATATACAATAATCCACTGTCCATTTTTAGTTTCATAAAGATTTATTCATACAAACAAAAAAAAACTAGACGTGGCGGGTCGGTTATAATAAAAGTACTATAAAATAAACAAACAGTGACCGCGGGTGGTAAGCTTCGAATTTGTCGACTGCCACCATAACGGTTATTATATACGTGCGTGCTTACGCCAGCGAAACGTATCATAAAAATGAAAGAGAGAATTGAGAATTTGAAATCTACAAAAATATAATACATTTTAGCTTTTAAGTTTTTGGTGATATAAGTTTATTATGTACAGGCTTTTTAAATTAAAACGATTCTACTTGAATGTGCCTATTATTTTTATACAAAATTAGCGATAGTAATATTTTTAGATTCACGCTGTATCACGCATATATAGCAGGGTAGGCATAGGATATCAGGGAACCTAGTGTTAAGACCGTTTCACAGGCGACAGTTTGCAGGCGCACAAGCGTGCGACTGTAAGTGCGATAAGTTACTAATTCGATTCCCACTCCAGCAAATTAAATATTTAATATTTTAATTTTGCGCTTTGCGCAACTAGGCAAGCGCGGCGTTGAATCCCGCCACTCAACACGCAATGCCTCGAGAATTCGGCGGAAAGTAAGAAACGGACGTGTCTTAATAGCACGGCACAGAGTGTCATAATACTAGTTTCCCAGGTTCCCTCTGCCTACTCTGCTCTGTAAGGGATATAACGTGAAGCTAAAAAATAAAGTAAAAAACTATGTATATACATTTCTGTAATATATTACTTTTTTCAGCTTCACGCTGTATCCCGCACACAGTAGGGTAGGCAGAGGGAACCTAGTGTTAAGACGCCCCGTTCCCCACTTTCCGCCAATTTTTTGAGGTATTGCGTGTTGAGTGGCGGAACTCAACGCCGCGCTTTCCCCTCGACACCAGAGCGAAGAAATGAAAATATAAATGTAAATAAATATTTCATTACCTCGAGTGGGGATCGAACCCACAACCAGTCGATTTATGCCCCTGCGCCATGACTGGCCTCTAATAATAATAATAATAAATTACTTAATTATCCTATAAGAATATATTACGCTATGGATGGCAATACAATCTCACACTTTCTCTAAGCAAACGGCAAAAACGTTTATATTATGTTAATATTAATATTACCCCTGACTGGTTTTGAACTGACAACCATGACTTTCAATTAGACAGCATCCACCACGCTGGATTCAATATTATAAAAAGTGACACAAATCAAGATAATCTTTTGACTCTTAGTATATTATTATAAGTGTATAGTGTCATAATAATACGGAAATAAGTCACGTCATATTAGAACAATAAGTGACCTGGCACTACATTTTTTATAATGTTTAACATTATAATCTTGATATTATGAGTAAATATTTACGCATTTTTCTTACTCGGTTTGGACGTGTCTGACTATACGCCATGGTTTTGGTTTTTTGTACCTTTTACATTTGACGCGAGCAAATGTTTTGTTTATTTATGTGGAATGTGATATATATTCAACTGCACAATTTATATTTGATTTTATTTTGCTTCACGTTTGTCCTAAGCAGTATGTTTGACAGAGAGAGAAAGAGAGTATTGTTTTTATAATCTGATGCTATCCCAGTACGCCAAAACTTCTGTAATGATCGTTTAAAAAACATTAAAGAGACCTATTACAGAACTTCGAGGGACTCCGAAAGTGTAGTCATTGACAACTTTAACTGGTGTGCTATCAAAAGCATAAGGCTAATTCCCTTATGATAAAATTTAGTGAGAAATTGCAGTAATATTTAGTGAGAAATTTTATCAAGACTTATTTTTACAATTTCCGTTATAGATAAAATAGCAGCATTAATAACATATCGATAAAAAAGATTATCTTGTTTATATTCTAAATTAAACGAACTTAAATCAAAAAATCAAATAGATAAAAAAAAATATTTTAAAAATATTAAATTACGTTGCAGTACAGAAATGTTATCCCTATCAAATATATCTGTGCATCTGTACCAACCACAATTTTGGATGTACTGTATCAATATCGATTTTATATATTATAATAATCTATTATCAACAATGACCAAAAGGATTGAGGGCGGTCGTGGCGCAGCGGCACGAAGTGTGACTGCAAAACCGACTGGTTGTGGGTTCGATCCCCACTCGAAGAGATGAAATATTTACTTAAATTTATATTTCCATTTCTTCGCTCTGGTGTCGAGGTTAAGCGCGGCGTTGAGTTCTGCCACTCAACACGCAATGCCTCCAGAATTCGGCAGAAAGTGGGGAACGGAGTGTCTTAACACTAGGTTCCCTCTGCCTACCCTGCTGTGTGCGGGATACAGCGTGAAGCTAATTTTATTTTATTTATTTTACCAAAAGGATACAATTATATAACACAATTTTCAATATTCATTAAATTAAAAAAATATATAATATCAGCTTCACGCTGTACCTCGCACATTGCCGGGCAGGCAGAGGGAACCAAGTATTAAAACACTCCATCTCTCCATGGCATTGCGTGCTGAGTGGCGGAACTCAGAGCGAAGAAATGAAAATGAAAATTTAAATTGTACACAAAAAGAGAAAAACAACCTCATATGATACACATGTTCAAAAGAAACAATAGTACGTGCAAGGTGTTCAACTCCATGGATTAAGGGGCTTAGCAGACTCAGCAGCAAAAAATATTTGAAATATTTTATATTCGTCGTTAGTGTTTAAAATAGTAATATAATAAAATCGCTGATACTAATCTACCAGTATCTATATGTAAAACTGTAAAAGAAGTTAAATCTCTAAAAAGAATATACACTAAAATTAATAATTTTGATTTAGACTAGAACCTAATAGAAGCTTTTGATGTTTGCAAAAAGTTCTTTTTGAACGACTGTCTGTTGTCCACTTTTTATACTTTTATTATTGTATTTTTTATTCAATGTATGAATACTTGATATGAATTTTTTCGTCATTTGAACTGCAAATTAAAATATTCACTAAAAAGGTTTACGTTGTGTTTATGTACAGGGAGTTTGTACTCATTTTTTGTTTTTAAATATAGATTTAATGGAGAAATTATTGAAAAATGACACGGACTAGTACATATGAAAAAAAAATAATTCCTTGTTAATTTTTTTTTATTATTAGTAGATTTAAACGTGGGATTTATCGAAACATCATTCCACTGCGTATGTTCGTTTGTTTATACTTACAACTTTTCAAAATCAAATCAAATCAGTTTCACATTGGATCCCACGCACACCAGGGTAGACAACCTAGGGTTAAGATACTCCATTCCCCACTTTCCGCCGAGTTTTGGAGGCATTTCGTGTTAAGTGGCGGAACTCAACGCCACACTTTGCCTCGACACTAAAGTGAGGAATGAAAATATAAATGTAAATAAATATTTCACTTCTTCGAGTGGGGATCGAACCCACAACCAGTCGATTTTACAGTCACACTGTCAAATTTCATAATTATAGATGAACGATAAGTATCCTATGTATTGATTATGCGGCGAATTTCTTTAAAATAAGCCAAAAACAAAAGAAACGGCGATAAAATCCACGCAAACTAATTTGTTGGCGGCAACAAACATCTTATTATATCTTTTTAAACATTGTTAAAGTGTTATTCCACACTTAGGAAAGAAAAATACTTATTTAGAAAACGTGTAAAAATTTGAACGTAGCGGGACTCGAACCCGCGCCTCCTGGAAACAGACCTGGTCGATTGAAATAATGAATAAGTAAATGACAACAATTTCGTTATAAATTTTATAGTGAATATTTACAATGACAGAAAAATACTAATAACTAATATCTAGATATTTTTTTTATTATTAACTATAGAAGAATCGACCATTGTATAAATAAAACCAGCTTGCGGCAAAATAAAGTATTACTACTATTAAGCAAAACTATAAATACTGCGTCGATTGCTTTTTATAAATCTTATAAGACACAATCTCATTCAAAGTGCTTATCATAATTAAATAGCGTTCATATTTTATAAATAAATGTTACTTTGTTAAATTTTTAACGACGACCAATAAATTGTTCGAAACACAACAAACCGCTATAAAACAGAGTTGTAACGTGACCTAGTTGTATCAATAAATTTTCTGTGAACTAGTTAAGAAATTAACACACTACAAACAGAACTAAAAGGAAAGAAACGTAAAGTGCCCATAAAGTAAAGATAATTTTATCGTTTTCCAGATATTCCTGAATACGACTTGCTGCACGCGATTGGGGTGCCGTTCAGCAATCCGAAAACTCAGTATTTCGACGAGGGCCTGGATGGGTTTCCAGCTTATGGGCTAAAGCCTGGCTCCGATATTAAATCACCATATCGTCTTTTTATGCCTGAGAAGCTGTATGGAGAATTTTCAATAACTGCAACTGTCCGCCCTGCTAACAAAGATGGCGGGTTTCTCTTCTCCGTCGTCAATCCCTTGGAAACCGTAGTCCAATTGGGTGTTCAATTAATACCATCGGGTCCAGGTCTTACTAATATATCATTATTATACACAGACGCTAACGTATACGCCTTAAGCCAAACCATAGCATCGTTTGTTGTACCGTCGTTTGCTAAGAAATGGAGCCGTTTCGCACTAAAAGTGACCGCCCAAAACATATCGTTATATCTAAACTGTCAAGAATTCGACACTTTGACGGTTAAGAGAAGCCCGTTTGAATTGGTATTCGATTCCGCATCAACACTATACGTTGGCCAGGCTGGGCCATTAATAAGAGGAGCGTTTCACGTAAGTACTTTTTTATTTTAATTTTAATATTCATTAAAACTTCATTTGAAATGAAGTTTTAATCATTTTTGATGATTTATATTGAACATCGTATTGGAGAATACAAGTACTGCACATCATGTCCTACTGCATTTCGCCTGACCGCAACCAATTTACATAGAACGAAACCGCATAAGGGCATTGATTAGGGTCACAAATATTGGAAACGTCAGTAAAGTATTCAAAATATTTATATATTAATACTTATCTAGATAATTTGATAATATATATTTCAATCATTGTGATGTATTTTTGAAATCGCCTGACAATTTATCGATCGTAATAACGACAAGTAAATTGATTGTACCATACTGTGATGTTGATTCCAAATTCTAATGATGTGATTATAACAGCTCGTAGACCTTTTATTATGTATATATACGTCATAATATAATATAAAAAATAAAAACACAGCAGAGTAGACATAGGAGACCTAGTGTTAAAACTCTCTGTTCCTCATTTTCCCCTGAATTCTAGAGGCATTTGTATGTTGAGTGGCGTCACAAGGTCGCGCTTCTGCCTCTATACCAGAGCGAATAAATGAAAATATTCATTTTAATAAATATTTTACTTCTCCGAGTTGGGATCGAACCCACAACCAGTCGCGTTTACAGTCACACTTTGTGCCCCTGCGCCACGACTGGATTCATATTATCTCTTAATAGAAATATAAACTAAACGCAACTACAAAAATCTATTGGTGTATTGTAAAGTTGTTACAACGAAAGTCGTAAGATAAGACTATCGCGATAAGAACGAATAGCTTAATTGGCTGTAGCATTTGGATGGACGCCAAGAGTCGCGTGCTTAAATTCAAATATGTTAAAATTTTTATTATAATTTTTAGTACTACATCTTAATTTATCTATTTTATGATTCTATCCTATAATAACGTAATTTTAATTAATTTGTGTCCAGTCCATTCCAGACAGTGACACAAGATTGTGACTATAGGCCGACGATTGTGGATTTGATTCCTACTCAGAGGAATGAATTATTATTTATTAATGTTGTAATTTCAATCCTTCGCTTTGGCACCAAAGCGAAAGCAACGCACGTAAATACTCAAGAAATTAGGCGAAAAGTGAGGAATGCAGTGTCTTATCATGTATCACTAGGTTCCCTCTACCTACCCTGTATGCGGGATACGTAACGCTAAAAAAACTATTTTATAATTCTACCCTCTAACAACATAGTTTTAATTAATTTCACTGCAACTACAAAATCCGTTCTGTTCAGGTAACGTTCACTTATCGATCGAATATCCATTACTAGTTCGAAACTTTTCTGTTAAGAGCGAGTTAGAACTAGAAGTAGTAGGTAAGAAGTATCTTTTTTCTTTTACCACCGACTACTTTATATAATTACGTGATAAGAACTGAGTTGCAAATAGAATTTCTTACTAGTTTGAACGATGTTATCGATCATTGTATCACTGTTAATTACATTGGAGGATTAAGTTGGGATAACTTTGGCGGGATACAACAAAATAGTTATGTAGTTTGCAATATAGTTTGCTATAAGAAATGGAATAACACCATTTTTTAATACAGAAGGGTGAGAGGCAGAGACCCCTCTTCTATCCCTCGCAGTATTTAGGGATTTAGTGTTAAAACACTCTTTTTCTTACTTATTGCCTAATTTTCGAGACAATACACAGTGAATGGCGGAAATTAAAGCTACATTTTATGTTACTAACAAGTCAGTAAAATATTGGAATCGAACCCACAATTGCTGTGTTTAAAAAATTGAAGTATGTACATATGTATCTTATTGTTTTGATTAAAATTATTTGATTTGAACTTTTTTTTTTGTATATTTACGCATCTCTTGTAAAATGCTGGATGATCGGAAAGAATCGAGTTTATGTGAAATCTATCCCGCAGACAGCAGGGTAACCTACCCTAGAGGTAGAGGGAACCTAGTGGGTCTTTGTTCCCCACTTTCAGGCGAATGAAATATTTGATATTTACATTTCTTCGCCTTGGTGTCAAGGCCAAGTACGACGTTGAGTTACATCACTCAACATGGAATGCCGCCAGAATTCAGAGAAAAATGAGGAACTGTGTGTCTTAGCACTAGGTTCCTAGGAACTACTAGGAACTAAAAAATAATATACTCGTATAAAAAGGGATATATATCATTATGTAAATAGTAAAATTTTGCAAATGTTGTTTGCATCTTCTCGGTTATTCAAGTTCCTAGTTGCAGGTAAAGTTTAGTAGCACTTCAACTCGGTCACGTTTATAATATATCAGATCGTACACTTTACGGCTTCTAACTTTGTTGACTGTTAGGAAAAATATTGTGCTTAAGAATATTTTTGGATTGGAATAAAGTTAGTAGAGATTATAAAAAAATATGGAAAACCTACATTAGTTATTACCTATTTTTTTAACACTTTGCCCATTTTAAAGATATACCACAGAATACGATAACATAAATAATAGATAAACATTACTTCGAGGGTATAATTTAATATCACATATCTATAATATATTTTTTTGGCTTTCAACGACTACATGATAATAAGTTACTATCGAATAATTAGTAAATTAAAATAACAAGTCATGATTCAATTTTAGAGTGTGAAAAAAGTATTACATATATTAAACACTAGGGGCTCGCCAACGGCTTCGCCCGCTTAAACTACATGATAATTGCTTATTTAGAAAACGTATAAAAATTTGAACGCAGCGGGACTCGAACCCGCGCCTCCTGGAAACCGACCAGGCGCTCTGACCACTAAGCCATGCGTCCTCGCCAAGCTGCGTCGAAATTTTTATACGCTTGTTACAACTTATTTATGTTGTTAGTATCTCTGTAGGGAGATTTTTACAAATTTCCGCTACCCAAAGATAATTACTAAGAATTATCGTTTGGCAAGAGAGAANAACTTGGAATGCATGTTATAGAAGAAAAATCAGAGGATTTCACTTAAATACTGTTAGTATTAGAATATAAAAATATATATTATTGTACGATTCCGTGCTATAACAGGATCAGGAAATATAGTCCAACATGGCCAACATAGGGTAAAAAGCGGTCGAAACACTAGTTTTGGATACGATTAAACGCGGTTCATGTAGATTCAAATGTCATTTTTAAAAAATATACAGATGTACTTAAAAACAATTGTCTCTCTGATTGATACGGCAGTGTTGATAATAATTGCTATAAAAATATAAGATAAGTAATGAGGGCGGCATAGCGTCATAGCGTCAGGGTTCGATTTCTCCTCGGTGGAATGGATTATTTTCATTTCTTTGTAACAAGATAAAATGCAGAGTTGAATTATCCAGCTCAAACAGAAAAGTCGGAAATAGAGAGATTAAAAACTATTTTTTCTGCTTATCATGCTATATGCGAATACGGTATACTGGATATGAAATATCTATAAAAATATAAAAATAAAAATTGTTAATAATGGATAAGTTACGTAGAGTATTTTATTAACAAGTTTTTCTGACATTCCTGTGAAATGAAAGATGTGTGAAATTAAAGAAAACTTTAACTAGTTAATAGGCTTACTCGTGTTTATTTATATTCGTGGCTAAAGTAATATGAGTTTTCAAGTAAGTCGAAACTAGTTTTAACTGGTTAAGAGTTTAAGCTCAACACAGTAAATTGTTCTAATTCCTTAATATTTGTTTTTTTAACATATTACATTTCAATTAAAGCTTTGTGCCGTCGTGGTCCAGGGGCTCACGCTTCGATTCACGGGTTCGATCCTTATTCGGAATAATAAGTTATTATTTTTTTTTTATGGAAAAGACAAGGCAAACAAGCGTTCGGGTCACCTGATGGTAAGTGATTACCGCCGCCCACGACCCCGTGCAACACCAGAGGAGCTACAGGTGCGTTGCCTGCCTGTAAGGTAGCTTGGGCGCCGGAGCCCGGCATTACCTGATGCGAAACGCAGTGGCATAAAGCCACTACTTCACGCCGGTTTTAAATGCCGAGGGTGGTAATGATCCGGTCGAGTCTGCCCATGCGTGTTGCCATTGCTGGCGACGTGACTCTACCACACGTACTTTAGTCGCCTCTTACGACACCACCATTACCAGGATGATCCTATTCTAGGCCGGGATCACACAGCTAAACTACATGATTATTATTGATTTAATAATCAGAATTCATTGACAACTATAATGACTTCAAATATGGTTTTTTATTACTTTAATCTGTAATATTTTAACATGACTTAAAAAAGTCATATTGAAATATTACAGATTAAAGTAAAAAGTAAAAATACTACATTATCGTAATTTGTATTAGAATTATTGATTGTTTTGAATTAAGAAATACAACCAATGTTGATATTTGATATTTATAAAATATATATAAAGCTAATAATTTATTATACGTATATATTTTTGTAACATTACGTTCTTTTTACCTATGTTATGTTTTTTAAAGCTCTGTTAAATGTGCTGATGTCAGCTAATAATTTAATTTATTGCTTCAGAAACAGCCTTTAATGTTAAATTATTGATTTGGGTAATAATTCATAATATTCTTTGTAAAATAACTGTAATAATTGCATATTAACTCCTGTACAGTTTTTAAATTAGTTACATATGTTATATGAACGAACCAACCAAAAAATCTTTGTATTTACTTGATATTTCTTTCAAGATCGTTCTTTATCTCTATGTTGAATTAATTACGACTTAAACTTAACTGTTATGATTTATGAAGGTAATCTCCACTAACAATTCAATTTTGTTTACTTTATTGTATAAAACATTATATACTAGTGTTTCAAAAATATATATTTTTATCAACAGTCATATAACCCAGACGTTTCGAATGTCATTCTTTAACCAGGAATCTTACCAGCGCGATTGCTATATAACATGCGCAGGCAACCTAAAACTACTACTTTAGTAGTTAAGTTGAGTTGAGACTAAAACAATGCAATTGGTGAAATTTTCAAGTAAATCGGTTTAGTACTTCCAGAGAAAAATGTGGACATACATATCGACAGACAGACAGACAGACAGACAGACAGACAAGAAATTCAAAAAAAAATTTTTTGCTTTCTATTATTCTTTTTAAGTGTCCCTCTATCCATTTCAGTCAAAATTACTAAATGTACAGACAAAATATTTTTACTGTCTTATTATATATAGAGATAAGATTTAATACAACACAGCAATGGCTTTTAAGCAATTTTACTCTACATTTTATCAGATAGTCCAGGTTGGGTTGAGTGGCAACCGAGTTATTAGTAGTTATAAAGTTAGCAATGCTGATCTGCAAATATGATATTAGAGCATTTGCTCTAACTACAATAGTTGCAAAATATGTCTTTATAAACAATATAAAGGCGATGGTTGTCTATTCGAGTCTCGATCGGGGGAACAAGTTTTTTATAGAAAAGACAAGACAAATGAGCGTACGGATCACCTGATGGTAAGTGATCACCTCCGACCACGACCTCTCCCTCTGTAACACCGGGGATCTACAGGTGCGTTGTCAGCCTTTAAAGGGGACATAGAGGCGCTTTTTGAAACCATGTCATATTGACCCAGAAACAACGACAGAGAAAGGCCATTTCACAGATGTATTAATTTTAATTCCAAACTGTACAGTAGTGGAGTTTCACAGACCGTATCCAGATGATTAGAATAATATTTAAGTTTGTGACGTAATGTACGGTTAGAAAATTCGAAGGCATTGATGATATGATGATAAATGCGGTAGAGAACACACGTGTTTCACCCGTTCTTCACAAATTATTGGATTCCTAATGATTCAAACGACGTAGCACTAGAAACATTAACGTCCAATATGCTAATACTATACTGGACGCGACTTTAAGAGAAGTATCCCCAAAAACTGGAGACATGAAATTGGTTTATTTTTAGCGGTTAACGTAAATTTGTATCTTCTGGGGGTTAAATTGAACCAGATTCCTTTCATCCATTACAATAAGAAACATTTCCGAGGGATGCCTCAACAGTACACACAATTTTATTTTAGCACTCAAATAGTCAAAGTTTTTCCGAGAAAATCTGCATGGCTACATAGCAATGAATGCAAGGATCCCCTAACATGTCTCACATGTCATTGATATGAAGAAGAAACAGTGTAGGGGACAATACACAGTCTTGTGAGACACCAGCGTTCACAAACATATATTCAGAGCAAAAACCTTCAACAGCGATCTTGATGTTATATCCATTGAGAAAGCTGGCGATCCACTTTCATAAATCCTCGAGAAGTCTGACTGAAAGTTTTGCAAGTTTCGCAAGCGCCCACATTCGTCTTAGGTAGTGTGTAACTGAAGAAAGAAATATACACAACCTTACATACATGGATATGTACGTAAATAGATTGATCAATAGTTCCTTAACTTTTAACAAATATTTAATACACACACTTCTGAACTGGATAGTATTCAAACCTATATGGTACGAATTCCGAATAGTTACTAATCTCGAAATGTAGATCAACAGACTATTCAAATTTTGTGTTCTAATAATTTATATTCATAACGCTGCCTTTAGTAATACTATTTTAGTTCGTTGAGATAAAATATAAAAGTCGTAAATAATTATTGGATATTTTTATTAGTTTTTTTTTTATTTAACGACTTTATAATTTGATAAAAAAAATTAACATATAAAATTTTTGATATGTTAGATATTTTTTTTTATTAATAGTTTTGTCGTTGTTACTATCAAATTAACATACCATCAACGGAACCTTGTACTTCGCTTGGGGCTTATTGCGAGCACTTAATACAATTATTGTATAGCACAGAACAGGATACTTTATGAACATTACGCACTTAAAATATGGTTTACAACAGAATATTAAATTTTATTCTGCAAAAAGGCCCAACTGGTTATAATTATTGGTTGTCATGGTAATATCACGATAAGTTTTAGTCGTTAGTTGAGTTCAATTCATCTCAACCTCCGCTAGAGGCTAGACCTACCTGTAGAATTATGCTATTTCCTCAAGAACGTATTATTACCTAAGATTGCTATTTAATATCTCATTATCTGATAGCGACATGCAAAATTGTTGAATTTAAACTAAATAAAACTGAAATTAAAATGTATTTACATTTTGTTGTGTGGCTTAATTTTTTTTTAGTATTTTAAAGAATTAGTTGTGATATTCCAAGTGAGATTTTCCTTTTCAAAAATTAATAATGAAGGTGTAAATGTTATTAAATGAATTACTAATGCTTTCCTTTATCTGCTTCTTATTATATTTGTATTATATTGAATGCAAACAGAGATAAAACAGAATATATTGTATCGGGACCAGTCTTAACGCAGGGGCATAATCGTGTGACTATGAATGCGACTGGTTGTCGGTTCCATTCCCCCTCGAAGAAATTACATATTTAATATTTTCTTTTTCCTTGCGCTGGTCAGAAAGCAAAGCGCGGCATTCAGCTTCGTCACTCAATACGAAACACTTTAAATATTCGGTGGAGAGTGAGAAACGTAGTGTCTTAATACTAGGTTCCCATAATTTCCTTTGCCTACCCTATCAGGTGTGGGATACAGCGTGAAGATAAAAAAATATAATTTCTGATTTACTATTATTGAAACCACACTAGCTTTGCTGTAACACTTTCAAATACAGCACTCAGACACACTCACTGTCTATATGAAATATTTTACGACCCCTATATCTAAGAGAAAACTAGATATAAACTCTATTGCATACATAGCAGGTTCAATTTTTCATTGAGGAATAAAAACATAAATTGGTTGGTTCAATAACGATGAGTGGCGTGTTGAAAATCCATCTCAATGAATGGGGGAGGGTGGGTTTTTGTTTTGAATATTATCCTTAGAATACCCTGTATAGTGTACAGCAAGCACTTGCCCGCGGCGAGTCGTTACGGTTGTGTCTTATTGTCATAATGGTTGGAAACGTTTAACTTTTGACTCTTCCATGACAATATACCTACATATGGACCTAGTTGTTAATTATAATGTAATTTATATTTCCATTTCTACGCTCTGGTGTCGAGGTCAAGAGCGGCGTTGAGTTCTGCCACTCAACACGCAATGCCTCCAGAATTCGGCAGAAAGTGGGGAACGGAGTGGGGTTTTAACACTAGGTTCCCTCTGCCTACCCTGCTGTGTGCGGGATACAGTGTGAAGCTGATTTTTATGTACCTAGTTGTGACACGTCTTTCAAATTTGGTCATTATATAATTTGAACAAAATTTTATTGAGAAAATTTTGTTGTAATAAATTATTATTTTTATTAAAAATTATTCGTGAATATTTCGTTAGTAAATTGTACAATTAAATTAAGTTAAGCTTTTTTACAGTTCTCTTATGATTTGGTATGCTAACGCTAGATGGCGCTATAATAATTATAAAATGTTTGCTAAGTATGTAAATCAACTTCGTAAAGTATGGATTTTCTTAAAACATTTATATTTGTTTTGACGGTATTATAATTATTGATAACCTCATAGAAATTATATCTTTCGGCACTGTAAAAGAAATAAGTCTCATAAAATTATACTTAATACAGTACATTAGACATTTTGTTTTTTTTTTATACAATAACACACTCCAGGCGTTTATTTTGTGTGCCTACTATTTTTTGTCTTTAAATAATTTAATCATGTTACTTAATTACGCCGCTAAAATATTGTTGTTTACTTTTATTAAAATGACAAAGTTTGAAAACGCTTAATTTTGAACTTTTGTTATGTGAACGTGTGTACGTTCTTGATTTTATCGTAATTTTCAATTGATGTTTTTTCCTAATTTATATACTACATCTGAACATCCATCCAAGCATCCAACATGTGTCTTTGGGCTAAAATAGTAATATATGTATATTATTGTATATAAGATTTTTCCTGCCAAGCCACCACCCAACCAAGTGTAAAATTAAAAGCACGCTGGAATGTTAAATGAAAAGGAAAAATGTCACACACAAAATAGTTTTACAATTAGATAAAAGTATTTTTTAATTGTGTGGTAATATAATAATATTAAGTGACCTACCAGTGTATCTGACAGTAAATTCATGACTTTCTTGACCTTTGTACTAACTCAAGCAAATACTTTTTCTGAGTCAGAAAAACTTAGATCAACCTTCTTCTTCCTGGTATTAATCTCTGCGTTTACCAGGGTCTGCCTTCCTGCTTAACCTACTCCACTTCGCTCCGTCTTTAATGTACTCGGTGGTTATACCATTGGCTCTCATGTTACGCTAGTGTAATGACATCGTTATCCACGCACCGCCCAATTTTGAGACGCTTTTTTCAAAATACAGAGAGTATTTTTACTCACTACCCAAAATCAAACCCACGACCGTTGCGTTTACAGTCAGACGCTGCGCCACTGTGCCGCTGCCCCACAATACCACCAACTTATATTTTAAATGCAAATATTACATCAACTACAATTTTGTTTAAAAGTAACAGATACGTTTCAACTATACCGAGGTCTCACAATGAGACCCTTAGAGACTACTAAATAAAATATTATATTAAAATTATAAAGGAGATATGTTAACTACGAAAATGAAATGTTATCAAGTCTAGACCAGCAGGGCGTAATACAACTACTGACCAAATTTATATTTTCACCTACTAAGATAATAATTAATTAAGACTTAATAATAATTATAGTCATATACATTTTGAGGTCGTCATGGCACAGGGGCCCAAAAGTGTGATTTAAAATGTAACGGTTGCGAGTTTGATTCCCCCTCGGAGGAATGAAATATTTAATATTATAATTTCTTCGGTGAATTAGCAAAACGGGGAGTCGAGATCCAACACTCAACATGCAATGCCTCCATAATTTGATTGATACGGAAATGGAATGTCTCAACACTAGGTTCCAAGGTTCCCTCTACCTACTCTGCGATGTGCCAAATATGCATGAAAGTATTTTTTTTGTAATTAAAGTGCCGTCTACTTGGTAAACGTTCCTTACTAAATTCAGGACATAATTAGAATGCTGTTTATAAAGCAAACGTTAGTATAAAGCAAAGTGATTTTTATAAAGGTTAAATAAAAAATCTTTGTAAAATCCTGAAGTTTATAAACTTTTTTACTCATAGCATTTGAGCAGAAATTTAATCTTATATTTACATATATAAATTTAAATTTGATTGACATATTCAATTTTAACTTAATATAACGTTTTCTTAAGTATTTCAATATCAACAATCGCCGGATATTAAGAAGGCTTTTTTAATTTAAATCAACGTATATAAATACTTCTGACATTTTTGCCTATTCGAACATATAAAAATTTAAGATAAACAGTAACAGTAGTAGTTGAATATTGCTGTTTTTACATTACAATAATACTTTCCAAGTAGGTATATTTTAAATGTCAATAGCCCAGACTGAACAAAGTTCCAATTAATTGTGTATTCTTAAGCAGAAATAACTTGATACTTTGAGTAAGGCAAATTCTCAAATAACAAACTAGAAGCGGCTTGACCTGACCATCGAAATTGGTCCGGGTAAATAACGTCCTAGCCTCTCATTCATCATACAGCCTTAAGAGTCTGTATACCACATGTAGGCCAATGGAGCTGCGGTTATGACATTTTCTAGACGTATACCCACAGAAACTGCTCCAATTTCCTTTTACAGTCCCTTTTTCATAGCATGTCAGCGAAAACACTATCTTATGAGAGAAGCCTCGTGAAATATTTTTTCAGTCAAAAATGTTTAATTAGTGGTATATATGTATTTACATTCGGCCAGTTTTATGTTGTGATGAACAGAACGAGGCTTGGAGTTGAATAGCTCCTTATTTTGGCTACGACGTTCGAATTTTTTATATTCGTGTTTACGAAGTTTTTTATCCTTGTATATTTGCCAAATGTGGGAAGCTTGCTCATCTCAGTCTAGATCGGTCGGTTGTACCGCGCGCACGTGGTACGATTAATAAGTATAAACGTCAAATGTCAATCTGATCGGATGACAGTGACGTATAGTGAAGGAACAGTACAATTGACTGATGTCAACAAACACACGTGGTGATTGTTTACAACGAATTAGTGATGTTATTAGCTTTTAATATTTAAATTATACTAATGATTTATTAAAATACTCTTTTTTTTAAACCGTAATCATAAAATATCTTTTTTATTAAAAAAAATAAGGTTTTAAAATATTTTTCTAATGATTAATATAACAATACGAATGACTGTCATGGCGCAGTGGCATCTGTAAACGCGATAGTTGTGGGTTCAATTCCCAACCGGGGAAATAAATTGTTTTCATTACTCTGGTACGGCATAGTGCGGCGTTGAGTTCCGCCACTCACAAACCAATCAATCTCCAATTCTAGCAGTCTTGATATTATATCATCTTGGTCTATCTTGCTATATGCAGGATATAGCATAAATAAAAATTATACAATAATAATTCAATAACGGTAGATATATTATTTCATAAGAATATATGTATGTATTCATTATTCATTTTATTTAAGAAGAAATATAAATCAAGTTAACGCTTTTACAATAATAAAATTACTATTATAGAATTATTAAATTCTACATTAAAATTAATTAACAATAATAATGTTCATAATAATACTTTTTATATAATGTATAATTAAATGTATCTATAGATGTTACAATATACAACAATATTTATTAAATTCAATTTAATTTATAAAATTAAAAAACTGACGATTTATTAATTATTGAGACAATTTTATCATAACATTTTAAAAAATAAATACATAAAAATATAAATGCTTTACGACAAAAGCATAAAGTAAATTGATAAAACGTGTCCACACCCCGACTGACGGGCGCAGCTGATTTTCAAAAAAAATCTATTAACTTCGAAAAAGTAATTTATCATGAAGCGCCAGTGGTCTGTTACGGTTACTTTTTTTTGCGCATGTTACGTTACTTGACGGCTTCAGTTTTGACTTTGACAGTTGTGAGAGAAAACTTGCGCCTGACAACCGCAGGTCCCGGTCTCTTATGAATTTAACATTTGAAAGATTCACAGTTAGAATTGCAATATCATAATATGTCATACATGTTGTTTTTTTTTTTATTGATGTTGGACCTTCTACGGAAATTCCTGTATATTAATATTGTAAGGCTGAACAGTCTGTTAGTATGTAGTTTAACGTGGTAATCTCAGCAACTGCTAGTTACAAATGAAGAATCTTCTTGGTGCAGTGATACCCATGTAAAAAGGGGATAGTGTAGGTTACCAATACAAATAACTAAATATTGATTAAATTACTTTATTAAAGGTGTATAACCTTCTTTTAATTTTAAACATGACATTACTACAGACATTCGACCCTCACCTCTCTTCTTTATATAATTATTTTCATTATTTCATATAATATGATAATTTATTTTATAATATTTCAAATTCAAATTCAAATTCAAAATATTCTTTATTCAAATAAACTTTTATAAGCACTTTTGAATCGTCGAATGAACATATAACAAAAAATAAAAAGCTACCACCGGTTCGGAAGGCAGTTCTGCTGAGAAGAGCCGGCAAGAAACTCAACAGTTGCTCTTTTCAAAGTCAATGGTATAATATATAATTTTATTACATTAACTGGCAGCTATCCTGCATCACATTCAAGTTTAAATATTTAATCTAAGTCTAAGTGACACCTAAATGATTTTTCTTCTTTCTTACACTGTGTGTTTATACACATTAACATGCACATGTTTTATAAGTGGCATGCAATAAAGTCACAAGAATTACATGTTACAATGGTGAGAAAATCCAATGTCGCACGTCACCCTTACCAGATGCGAAAACGTTCTCTTCATACGTTTACTATAATACCAGAAAACTGCAACAGCAACTGCAACATTTCATAAATTGTAACACAAACTAGAAATATTTTTCATAATATATTTTTTTTAAACTATATTTAATAAGTTAAAATTTATTCTAAGATATTTTTAATCGCAGGCCCATTTTCAACTATACTTATTAATTATTACGTAAAAGTATAATACGCATCAAACCAAAACAGTAATTGGTATTTTTTTAAATAAAACAAATTAAATTTATGCTTCAGTTTATTAACTGAAATATAATTGTCTCTTGTCAACTGAAATTTAATTTCACTGACACCTCCAATCAATCGTGGCTCGTGAAAATTGAGTAGAGAAGCTTTTTTAAGATAAATATATAAGGTATTTTTTCAGTTTCATGTTTTTTATTTAATTGATTTATATTTAGGGGTTGTATTTAATACTAACTTATAACTCACAAAATTTCTTACATAAAGTAATTAAGTTTCCATAGATACACATAAATCTGAAAATGAACAATAAATTACGTAAATACAAAATAATAACACAAATAAATATATAATACTTATTTAGAAAACGTATAAAAATTTGAACGTAGCGGGACTCGAACCCGCGCCTCCTGGAAACCGACCAGTGTTACCACCAGTACCAGTATTTTTCTTTCCTAAGTGTGGAATAACACTTTAAAAATATTTAAAAATAAATATATAACATACACAAGTAAATTGTACAAATAAACTAGTACTAAAAATATCTAATATACAATTATTTATTTCCTAAAAATAGAACACACTCTACATATTCCGTTCTTCACTTTATACCTGAATTCTTGACATTGCGTATTTAGTGGCGGTTTTAATATGAAAATGATTAATTCCCACGAGTAGGAGTCAAACCCACTATAGTGTTTACAGTCGGAGTATCTTGCTGAGGACAACGCGGCGCGGTCCCACTGCACTTTCATATAAGAGAAACTCAAACAAGACGGAAAACCTTGGTAATTTTTTTCAAGTTTAGAATACCATAATACTGCTTAATTAACAATCTGGAAGCGGAGATAAATAAGAATAATAGTTTTAGATCCTTGATCGATATCAATAATCGATTACAGTACTACGAATATAAAATATTTGTTAATTTTAATTAAGTCTAAGTATTTTAACGCACTTTTTAGTGCATATAATTAGAGTATAAATAAAGAAAATATCAATTAATTACTAAAAAAACAAAAAAAATCCATCTGAATCAATTAAAATCAATCATATTTAAACGACAGATATGACAGCTGATTGACATTGACACCTTGTTTAATGACTTTTGCATTTTTTCGTTTCACTCGCTTCGTTCGTTTCGATTCGTTTTGAGTGTTTTTTCCGTTTTTTTGAGTGTTTGATATTTTAAACGATTCCAATTTTTTTTCACGGATTTTTTCTCAGTAATCACTTATTTTATATAGGTTGATTGTAATGTGTACTTAACCTCACTTTTACCAAAACTCTGATAACTCAGCTCTCAGATTGATAAAACTGAGAGAATTTTCACGGAAAGAATGATGTACATAAATCTATTAAATCATACTTACTATTTTCATCTCTTTACATTCTGGGCCCAAAAATGTATGCAATCGTTTCAGTCTGTCTCTTTTATATTCATTAAATTTGTCAGCTAAGAGATAATCATTTTGATGTCTTGTCTGAAGCAAAAAAAAATCCGCTCGAAAGTGATAAAATTTTCAGTATAAGAAGAATAAAATGTTCTTGTTTTTATTTTTTAACATACCAACAATACAACAAATACTTTTGTACTAAAACCGCTTATTTTCCGCTCACATTAATATTAAGATATAGTTGTACAGCTTGATAGAAATTTTCCATTGACATTTAAAAATTAAAGAAGTGAGACAGCTCTAGCTCAGTGAGCTAACTATAAAATGTCCCCTTAACAAAAGTTGCTCTTTATAAGTACTGCCTACTTATGGACATTGCGCCTCTGCGCCACGATGGTCCCAGTTCTCTGAGTCTTTAAGAATTGGGGCCGTCGTGGCGTAGTAGGACTGCGTCTGACTGTAAATGAGATGATTGCAATTCGATTTCCATTCGTGGATGGTTATATATTTTTTCCCGCTCTAGTTTAACAAAGCGCGGCATTGACTTCTGCCACTGATCGCAGTAATATTTCGAGATATATTGCTTATGCGATATGAAAAGGTAAGAAATAGAAATAGTGTGAATATAATCGTAGAGTTTACGTAAGCGAGGTGCAGAAAGCTACTAGTATTAAAAAAATATTACACACAGATTTAGATACGACTACTTTTCCCATTAAATTAGTGAAAAGCAATAAAGAGAACACTTTATTCTTCTCAAGCAAAATGTTATTAAAATTTGAACGTTTCCAAAAGAGCTTTGCTTGTGCCGTAACAAAATTCCAACGTTCCTTTTATTATTTTTGTTTGCTATAATAATTTCCACTACGGCCGCGAAGTGTCGCAGTGGCGTAGATTTGCTGGCAAACTGCATGCCAGTACAAAATAATAAATTAAAATTTTCTTATTTTTGCTTTAAGCGTAATATGTGGGCAGAATTTTTGTGAAATAATAAAGATTATTTGTGTTCTACAAATAAGAATTATTTTTTGTATTTTTTAAAAGTAAAGTAACAACTTCAAACTTTTGCTTTTAAAAATGTTATATAAAATTCTAGATTTTATTGTAATTGCCATAACTTTTAATGTTTTATCATTTAATAAAATTTAACTTAATGTATTTTTTTATTACTCTTTGAATGCAAGATTGTGTGACTAAAGCTACTTATCCATACTTATATTCTAAATTCGAAAGTAACTCTGTCTGTCTGTCTGTCTGCGACGCTATCACGGCCAAACCGTTGATCCGAGCACAAAAAAATATGTGATATGAATATTATCTATATATATAATTAACTTTACTCCAAACATACATTTAAACTAGTAGGCGTCTACTTACCAACAGTATAATGACGATGTAACTTAAAATTTAATTATTAAAAAGTGGACAAGAAAAAAGACAAAAGAACAAGAAAAGTGCTTTTATAAATATTTTTAGTTGAAAAATTGTTAAGTATATAAACCTCCTACACCGCAAAATGTTTTAGAATTTAATGATATGATTTGTCTAAAGTTACCTATGGGTATAATATCTTTTAAATATATAGCTGAAAAGCTTGTTTAGTTGATCGCGCTTATCTCAGAAAAACTGGTGTAAATGGAAAAATTGTATATGTATATAGTATATGGCTATATTAACACGTTAATCGTTTCGATATACTGAACGCACGATGTACACTATATTTCGCAAATAGCTGGGTAGGCAGTGGAAACCTAATAGAGGGACACTGCTTTTCCCGCTTTCCATCCGATTTTCCGGACAATGCGTGTTGAGTAGCGGAACTCAGGGCCGAGGTTTGTCTCGTTACAAATACGAGATAAAAAATAATTAATTCTCCGAATTGAGATCAAACCCACTAGACACTGTGCCACGACAGCCTCGTTTTTTTTATTCTATATATATAAAATGTAAGTAGTAGTCATATTAAATTTATAATTTTTCATTATAATTAAAATTCGACATAATTAGAGACCAATGGTGGCGCAAGGGTAGGACAAAGTGTGACTGTAAAATCGACTGGTTGTGGGTTCGATCCCCACTCGAGGAATTGAAATATTTATTTACATTTATATTTTCATTTCTTTGCTCTGGTGTTCAGGCAAAGTGCGGCGTTGAGTTCCGCCACTCAACACGCAATGAAGAGAGAACTCGCCGGAAAGTCAGGAAAGGAGTGTCTTAACACTAGGTTTCTTCAGCCTACCCTGCTGTATGCGGGATACAGCGTGAAGCTGATTATAAAATTATAAATACTTATAATGAAATTATACGTACAATTTTTTTGCAAGACTTTAAGAAATAAACATCCCTTAAATGATTGATGAGTCCGTAAAAAATCCTATATCATTGCAATTGGGTCGTAACTTGCCAAACTGCCTACAAGCTGTGGTTATAACTTTATATCCTACACGAGGTGTTAAGTAAATTATGCTATCGTGTTCTTTTTATTTTATTTTTCCTTTTCTACTTAAAATATGTGAAACGGTCACAAAATGTATATTATTTTATATGTATTGTATTATGATTTTACAACCAATAAAAAATAGCTACATTCCGCGAGATCTCAGCTGAGCTTTGCATTTGTGTGAGTGTTCATATATAGTGTAGGTGAGACGTCGATCGTTAAGGGCTGCGCATATTTTGCTTGGCCTAAACAAATTTTTACTCTTGTTGGCAACCGACTTACTCCTCTTATAGGAACAAGCGTGGAAAAATATATTATATAACTACGCAGTAAGAAGAATAATTTCGTGTTTACTACACTATTCTTGATAATTTCGATAATTTCGTGTTTACTACACTATTCTTGATAATTTCGATAATTTCGTGTTTACTACACTATTCTTGATGATAAAATGAAACGATTCATTATTGCTTCAAGACGCAGCAGACGAGAGTTTGAAATATTGATAACATAGAAGAATTAATATAATAGTAATAACGAAGAATTGATATATTTTTTTATGTTTAAATTTTTTATTGATTGTTTATTATTATAAAATAATTAAACTTTATTTGTTAAAGTTTTTCTTTCTGGGTCTACTTACTTTTAAAGACACGCCACTAGCAGTAACTGTCGCTTTACTGTCACTTTTTCTAAAAACGGAACAAGATTCGTTCTCCACATTATATTCTACTCATACTTCAGAACGAATAAAAAAATACTAACTTCATATATAAACAAATAAATTAGACTTATTAAATTCTATAAAAAACCAACAACTCTAGTGAATTACATTCCAATTAATCAATAAAAAAACCGCTTCCAACACTGGTTTTAATTAAGATGAGGTATTAAATAGTAATAAATTGGGAAGTAAAAAGGTTTATTCGTAACTGGCTCACTGCGGCGCTCGAGATAACGAGGTCGGTCCGTAGACTGGGCGACGCCATTATATCGTCTAGAACAGCTACTACGAGAAATCGATACCAACTCGATGGAACTTCCAAACTCGCAAATTTAGACGTTCCACTACTTATTACTTTTGTAACTATCGGTGCGCATTTTTATTGCTCCTTCAGTAAATTCTTCAACAGGAATTCGTTCCAGTCGGGATTTTAAAGCTGATTTTTTTATCAAGTTTGTACGCTGTTTCGTAGCTGGGCTATCATTATTTTGATTCGATTTACTGTGCAAAGCTATATAATATTGAAATCTAAGATTACCTTATAATATATTATGAAATTAATAAAGATACATAGTCATCAACACTAAGACTGCTAAGGAACGTTGATATTATATATTCTGTTGGCACAAAAATAAGACTAAGTTTCACAAACAATTACGCAACCTTCAAAAATTTTAGTTTCATATCCGCCATCCAAATCTTAGCCAACCTACAATAAAGTCACAAAAGTTGGCAACTGCCATTTCAAAGTCATAACCGTCTCCAGTGCTTCTGTTAAACAGTGCAAATGTCGAATTGCTCTAAGAAATGGAATAAGAAAAAGCAAATCAGTTCCTCGTGGCTCTAGGCCTCAAGATAACGAGGTCAACTTCTCAGACTAGACGTCGCCAAAGATATCGACTTCGTAACAGCTGATGTTACCAGATTTTAGTAGCCAGTAAGCGAGCGGAGTGTTGTGCCGAAAATGCGGGTCGCTCTACGTGTTATATGGAATTGTGAAATAGTATCTAATTTGAATAGTAATACCAATTATATGTAAAATACAGTGGTTTCAAATCGTGTGAAGATCAGGCTGGTTGAGATAAATTTGAAATAATATTTTATAAAAACATTTTTTTTTTCACGCGTGTGCTATGTAAATAATAACAATAGGTGAACTCAAAAAATATATTTAAGCGCGAAAACTTCTACATCTACTTTACACCGTGAGTAGCAAACATAATTGACAATTGGAATGGATTTTTCAATATGATAATAATAGGTATTTTATTTACTACATAAAAAATATTAAAATAATAATTATTCCAATATAACAGAAGTGAAATTTTGTATTTGAATAATATACAGACAAAAATAACATTACAATATTAGGTAAAATGTGACGTACGGTCTGTTTATAATCTGGATTAACACACAGGACCATTTTTATCTCATTCAATAAAAAGGCTTACTTATCAATTATGTGAAAATTTATAGCATATATTGATATTTATATGTGAATAGAATGGTTTCTATTATATATATTGACAAAATCATGAAATGAAAGCAATTTAATTTGATACTACTCACTTAAATATTTTTTTTTCCTAAAACAACTAATATTTTTTATGATAAAAATAATACATTTTAAATGAATTAACTGTAAGTTGAATTCATATTTAAACAAAAATAAGCTAAAAATATTTTCTATAGAATTCAATTTCGTATTTCTCCAAATCTCTGCTGGAGTACGAGAGATTACCTGAATATTGTAGGTGGCCTCTTAACACGTACTGTAGTGTGGTGGTGGAGAGTTGCCAAAATCACAATGCAGGGTTGCGGATTCTGTTTTAATGTGCTATTAGAACAACACTTACCTATATTTTTCGTACTAAAGAAACTATTTTTTAAGCTTTTACTATTACAATAAATTATTATTATTTATAAATATTTCCTTTAATTTAAAATATTTATATTATTTTATGAATTTTAGAGTTCTATATAAAATATAAATAAATTTTGTTATAATATATTTTTATTTTACGTCTTCACATAATACATCTATAGAAAACTTACTGGTAAATCATATAAATATTTAAATTTCTTGATAACGCACACGTAACATAAATGTATAGTAATATATTATTATATTATATTATTATTTTCTTTCTATTTTTTTTTATATTACACACACTTGTAAACGCGATTATTGTGGGTTTGACTCTTCCCGACGGAGAGAGTTGTTTTTGTGTCTCAGCTCTGCTAAAACAAAAACGGCGTTGAGTTCCGCCACTCGAGAATTGAAGAACGGCTTGTAAGTCTATGGGATAAAGTGGAAAATTGAAAATAAAATTTTTGCAACCTAAAGCACGTTGATTATTTACTCGACACAGTTTTAAAGACTTCATAACTATCTACTTAAGTTACATTTTATATTTTTGCTGCAAAAAAAAAATCATGTCGTTTTTAAAATAATAGTGACTTCTTTTATTGTAATTATATTAAACTCTCATTGTGCTTTTGCGTCTTGTATGAGAAAAAATGATTGTAGGTTCAAAATACTCTAAAAGGCTATTTGAAACCGTGTGAAAATGAAGGCGTAAAGGCCTTTTATTAAAAGCTTGTATAAAAAGAAAGAGTAATGGAAATTGTAGGCATTTTTTCAGAAAAACGAGACAAAAGTAAAAGACATTAAACAAAGATATTTCTATCGTATTTCTTCTGATAAAATATATCTATTTATGACATAATTCACATAGATAAACTTAGTATGCAAATTAATAAACTGCCCTTTGACTAACCTATTAACCAATTTTGTAATCAAAATTGGTCAAATAAACAGATATTTAGTTTTGCAATGATAAACTAATACTTAAACGTAATAAGTATGCCTTAGGCTATCTTGTTCTATGTAATAAAAATAATATAATAGTTCTATGTAATAAATAAAAAAAAAAAATATGCATTTTTTTTTAAATGTTATTATTTTAAAATACTATGAATTTACAATAACAATTAATTTTCATTTACAAATAATTTTTTTTTTTTATTTTAATGATTTTTTTAAATTTTATTAGTAAGTCTACATAATATGTACATCACGTTTTATCCCATATGGCAGATGGCATATGGCAGAGTAGGCAGAAGAAACCTAGTGTTAACTCCGTTCTTTACCTTCTGGAACCTTTTTTTCCTTTTTTACCTTCTTTATTTTAATAAATAAAATATAAATATTTTAGAATAAAATAATTATAAATAATAATTTAATTTGAGCTTTTAAAATAAATTAAATAATTGGCTCACCTTTGAAATCAGTTAGGAGAAACCACATATGAACTAAGGCACGCTTCGTACTTCCAATTTACTTTGCCAAAATCCTAGCGATATATGTATGAGAGAGTCTCATTCGTGATAAAAGTTATCACGAATGAGACTCTCACGAATGAGACATAATTTAAAAACATAGTTTTCACAGTCAAAGGTAGAGTAATAGACCCCTGTCAAACTTTGTTAATAACCGACGCGGTACTCTACTATTTTCTAACATTTTCGTAGATATAGGTACTGTTAGAAAAGCGTCAAAAAACTAAAAAGTTTTTCGTGTAACATCATATAATACAAATACATATGACACCATTGGTTCAGAAATGTTCAACTAATGTCATGGTATCAAAAAAGATTCCTTGAGTAAAAAGCGTATGGATTCGATTTTTACTAGCAAAAAATCATTAAATATTCATTACACAAACATAGCATTTTTCATATTGAATAAAATCTACTACTGAAGAGAAGAAATAAAAACAAATTTTATATTTATTCTAAGTCGTAATAAATTTATTTTTCAAATATTTTAGAACTGTGCTGTACATATTATGTTTTTAATAATATAGTAGTGTAGAAACGCCTGAGTATTATTAAAAGCAAAAGTTTTTCTACAAATATTGCTACAAAACATTTGTTAGGCGCGCCGATGGACAAAGAAAGGTGATGATATCCCAAAAGAAACATCGTTTTAAATAAAAGATCCAAAAAAAAATTAACATGAAAAGTTTCTCATTCATTTTATTGAAATGTCACTCCTAATTTATTCGAAAATTTAAAATATAATTTTCCTCGTGGAAAAGCAAAAAGTCTTCACCTTTATCACTAGTTGTCGTTTCTATAGAAATTTCCTGTCAGCAAGCGACTTTGTCGAGTCCCTGTATTGTGCAAAGCTTTGTCCGGGAAACGTTCGACGGTTCAGACTTCGGTTCTTCAATAGAACCAAAGAGAGAAATACCTATGCAGTTTATCGTTGTGGGAATTTGAAGAAAGTTTTAAGTTCCATAGGTACTATAATTATTTGTTTACTCATATTTTAGATATAGAGGTAAGTTAACTATTGTAAAGATTTTATTTTAGTAGAATACTTATAAAATAAAGGCCGTCGTGGCTTAGGTGCACAAGGGCGTTACTGTAATGACGTGTGTGGTGTGGATCGATTCCCACTCGACGGAATGAATTATTAATTATTAATATTTTAATTTCTCCGCTCTGGCACCGAGACAACGGCCCATCATTGAGTTCCGTCACTCAACAAGCAATACCTCGAAAAAAATTGACGCAAAATGTTGAACGGAGTGTATTAACACTAGGTTCCCTCTGAATACTCTGCTATATGCGGGATACAGGGTGAAGCTGATTTACAAGAAAGGCAATAAAATTTGTAATTTCTAGTAACTACTTATACCTCGAAAAAAATTGACAAGCAATACTTATTTAGAAAACGTATAAAAATTTGAACGCAGCGGGACTCGAACCCGCGCCTCCTGGAAACCGACCAGGCCGACCATAAAAAAATTTTATACGTTTTCTAAATATGTATTTTTCTTTCCTAAGTGTGGAATAACACTTTAAAAATGTTTAAAAAATTCTAGTAACTAATTAGGTATAGTCACAAAGATATTACAATAAAAAAAATCTAATCAAATCTTACATTATTTCATACATATAATAAAAAATAACATTTCCTCACAGTAACACAATATAGAAAAATCCTTAAAATATTTATATTGTGACGATTTCATAGCAATTGAACGAGATTTCCATACACGAGACACGTGTTACTGCACGTCGCACGTCGCGTCTGCAATCATGTTCTTATAGCGAAAATGACAGTTGCAAATATATTTCAGTTATATTTGAATGAAAAATACTTCGGAAATTTAATATAATCTTAAATGTTATCTCAGATATTTTCGACGACATCGTTCTTGTATTTAACCTTGGATAAATACTAGAGGGAATCTAGTGCTAATACACTCCGTTCCCCACTTTCCGCCGAATTCAGAAGGCACTGCGTGCTGAGTGGCAGAACTCAACGCCGCGCTTTGCCTCGACACCAGAGCGAAGAAATGAAAATATAAATGTAAATAAATATTTCACTTCCTCGAGTGGGGATCGAACCCACAACCAGTCGATTTCACAGTCACACTATGTGCCTCTGCGCCACGGCCGGCCTCAACTGCTATACTGTTTACGAATGATACAAATTTTATTTCTCACCTTAAAAAAACTAAAACAATTATTCAGTACTAATATATCAACTTAAATATATCTCAATTAAAAAAACTAAACAGTGAAGTGATAAAAACTTAAAAAAAAATGGCTATGGTAGTGTCGAACAAATCAAAACTGTGTATGTGCTCCTTAGTATTACTAGTGCTCGTGGGGATTGGACTGGCAATGGTGTCGACACTAAAACTGTTAGAACCGAAGGGGACTCATCACGTTGGCACCGCCGAGAAGTTCAGCCAATCGAAACCGACGCCCAGAATTGTTGACATTGTAAGTAAATATCGTGAAATCTTGTATATATTTTGTAAATGAATGAAGAGAAAGAATTATATTTTAAATGAAACTATTTTAACTGGATTGTCTTGGATTTCAATTTGGACGTATCGTGTAAAAGTAGACAGTCTACCCGTGACTACAGACTACTGCAAAGTGTTCGAAACGTTGGGTTTCCAAAAATATATAATCTTAAATATACGCGGTTAATCCGGTTAAAAAAGTTTCATTTAAAATGGGTAATAATCGTGAAAATCAAAGAACCTATTAAGAATTACGTTTTTATAAGCAGTATTGTGCTTTTATTATTGTAATAATATAATAACGGTTTGTTAACACCTCCGTTAGCTCTTTAAATATATATACGCAAATATTAATCTACGTAATATATCAGATCAATGAATTAATTTAAAATAAAAATCAAAATAAATCAGCTTCACGCTGTATCCCACACACAGCAGGGTAGGCAGAGGGAACTTAGCGTTAAGACACTCCGTTCCCCACTTTCTGCCGAATTCTGGAGGCATTGCGTGTTGAGTGGCAGAACTCAACGCCGCGCTTGTCCTCGACACCAGAGCGAAGAAATGGAACCATAAATTTAAGTAAATATTTCATCTCCTCGAGTGGGGATCGAACCCACAACCAGTCGGTTTTACAGTTACACCTCGTGCCACTGCCCCACGACTGACCTCAAATTGAATTAATTTAATTCAATTAAATAAATTTTTATACAAATGCAATATATATTATATAATATAAAATACGCCATCATAACATCTGATTTTTAATTTGATTTGGAATTAATCTTTCACTCGGGAGCTTGTTATTTTTTTCTAGATTTACACTTTTACTCACATAGCACTATGAGCAGAACCTGTTAGCAGAATCTATATATTTTTCTGTGTTTCAAGGGACTGTAGATTTAAATATTAAATATTTAAATCTATAGTAAGATTTCAGTTCGAGATATAGTCTTGTAGTCTTGTCAGGTGGATTTTATCCCATATTTAAAGCCCTACCCTATATAAAGAATCCTATCGAATGTCTTGAATGATTGGTGTAAGTATTTGTGTTTAATTAAGATTATTTATGTAAGCAAACAAAAATTTATTAAAAAAAGTATTTGTTATAATTTTCAACAGACAAATTGACTTAGGCCCCGTTCGATAACTTTTATCGGAAATGCCAATAAATTTCGAATAATCCGCAAAAAAGCGGTGTGCTATCAATTTTATTTACATGTCAAATCCATTGTGAAAGGTATTGGATATCTCATGCGCTCCCCAATATATCATACGTATAGGAACATTAGTATGTTTTTGTGAAATGCTATTGTTATTTACAATTTTTGTATTATATTAAGTCAGCTTCACGCTGTATCCCATAAACAACGGGGTAGGCAGAGGGAACCTATAGTAAGGAACTCCATTACACATTTTCCGCCGAATTGTGGAGGTACTGAAGGTAAAAAAAACACTGAAAAAAGTTTTCTGTACAATAAGAAGTTCACGAGATAAAATGATATTAAAAATTATAATTATGTTAAAAAATGTTAACAATAAATTATACACAAAAAACCACTGAACCGATCTCAGATAGTGATGGTCAAAATTACGTTATTAATATCAATGTTAGTTCGACTATTTAAATCTAAAGCATTCAAAAATCTCATTACATGTCATATTAGAACGGAAACAAAATTCAACTTATTAAATAAATAATCCTAGGTAATTTTGAAGCAGGCGAAGCTGCGGATGAATCACTAGTACCAACCTAAAGGCTATGAAAATAGGCTCGACTTATCATTAAAGCAATATCGCAACCATTATTTTATATTTAAACAATATTTTATTTAAAGATTTATAGAATTCATATAAACAAAATCGTTTCAGGATTCAGATTATATTTACCTCACCTTTCTCAGTAATCATCCATATTAAGTTTGTTTGAAAACTTGCTTGGAAGACGCCAATCGGAACTCAAGTTACTATTAAGTTTCGTATTTTGCAAGTATAATTAACGTTGACACAGTAGTACCAACTTTCCAGCTCATTGTTTCAACTCTATACAACTCTGGCGCTTTTGTGAATGCACTTGATAATTAAATCCAACACTTTTTGTTACTTATAAAGTTGATATCAACAATATGATGGAGACTTTGACAGTTCGGTTTTTGTTACCAGCTTATTTATTATAAGTTTTAATAGAAAACAAGTAAAATATTATATTTTATAATTGCGTTAATTAACCATCGACCTCATAAAGCCAGAAGCTTATCTACTCTGGCTACATAATTTAAAAAATAATTTAGAGAAATACAGTGATGAAAAATTATGTTTTGTTATGTGATTGCGTTCTGAAAGTGCCAGTTAAACACTAACACTACGCCAAAATCATGTTATATGGAGAATATACAAATAAAAATGTTGCACTGTAAAAAAGAAATAATGTTAAACAATAAGAGAATGCAATAAGAAACACGGACTTATGACGTCATAGACCCCGCCTGATGTTATATAGGTATATGTTTTGTATGGAAAAAGTACTAATTATTATGATTTAGGGAATCGTGTTATATGGACATTTCGTCACTGTTAATATTATGTTTCAAAAGTTTCATAATAAAAACTCAATCCAATGGGACAGTGTTATGTTTAAAAAAAGTCACTTAATAAAAACATCATAATTTGTTTGAAAATTTTTATTATATATAATAAAAAATATTAATTAAAAAAACTCTATAAGAACAGGATTTTTGTATTTTTTTATGAAGTATTTATTGTATTTTACACATCAAAGCCTTTATTTGATATGTAATTTAATTATAACTGAAGTCGTAATCCAACTTTTGGAGCCCTTTGTCTCAATTTGACCTCAGTTTCCTTTGGAATGGAGCCCAAAGGAAACTGAGGTCAAATTGAGACAAGATTTCACATACACTAACACACACATACTTCACGGCAAATCAAATAAAAGTCATAAAATATGTGTATTAATATATATTATTTCAATATATCCTTTAAATTTGAACATTTAACTATTGTAGATTCTTGATGACGTCTGACTTTGTACGAACTAATTATGCTGGTGTCGAATATTTGAACCGTACTCGTATTCTCCGTATTTAGATCTCTCGCCTCTGGGATTCTACTAAAGCTTGTCAAAGAGATCTAGTGGAGCACGAGATGAGACTTATTAATGAATTTCAGTTGAGATTCCAATGAAATGATTTATTCGAATTATTTAGATATTAATTTTATATTTTATTTTGTAATAACATTTTTTGTAATAATGTTCTATCAAAGTAAATAAATAATTTATTTGAATTTTCAATATAGACCGTTTTATTTTCTATACGATATTAACATAATAATATTCTATTGATTCGTAGATTCATCATTCGTTAAAATATAAAATCTCTGGCTGAGAGTAAAATTCTAAATTTTAAATACCAAGTTATTTACTTTTCACTATATCCTATAAAATACTGCAATAAATATGTAATATATACATATAAATAAAAATACCAACTAATTGGAACTCGAATCCACAACTAATCCTTTAGGTTTAAGTATATTTGTAAATAAATTATATTAAAGAAAAAAAAATGAAGCAACAATTTTAAACATAATTATATCCAATAAAACAATCGTTTAATAAAATATCGTTTTATTTTTCAAAGGAATGCTACCAATCCTCTCTTATAACAGTAGCACTAAACTGCATGAAGAAAGGCAACCAGCCAATAAGACCTATCTTTTGAGGACATCTGTCAAGTATTTCCAAGTATGCAAAGTGGCGAATTAGGCTGGACATTACCAAGATCCTGCTGTAAAGTTTCGTTTAAATTTAGTGCAACGCCGCGCACGCAATGATTGACACGGACCTTGGCACGCACGTGTTCCAAATTGCGATAAATCGATTTAAAAAATATTTTTAAGACCCAATTATATTATACATATAGATTATATTTTCATATGGTAGTTTTTAATCGATTCTAAATAGATGCAAATAGGCTGTATGGAATTTTACAATACACATGTTTGGCGGGATTTTTTGTAAAAAATACGATCGATAAATTGTCAGAGGATTACTGCAAAATGTTTATTTCTCGTGTGTTAATCGTACTAATTATACAGGGTGCGTTTCAAGAGCTCAAACTTTATGGATCTCCATCACAAGCTGAAGTACAGTGTGTTAATACTTTCGAGGTAAGTCAAAAGTTCTATTTTTTTATAATTATACAGCTAAAATAGCCATATCTCATATTCTCTTAGTTTCATTTTATATAGTTATATTAATTGTTATATATGTGTATTTTTTATACTCATTTTTTTTCTCATAAAATAATCGATTTATTTTACAATATCAAAAAACATTTTAACAGGAAGACAGAAGCAGTGAAATCGACGAGATTGATATAGACAATTTTTTGGTGACTAGCCGTTCTTTATTTATTTTTGTTTAATATCACCTAACCTCGCTGCTATTCTTTAACCATCATCAAATACATTATAGGCCAAAATGTTATTATCAAAATTGATTACATATAACCGTTTAAAGTGCAATTTTGTTGATATTTCATTATTACAAACAATTTACCATTAGCGTTATACAAAATCAAGTTCAAAATGAAATCACTTAATATTTAATCGATTCTATTAAATTAATAACAAAATAAAATAAAAAAAAATTGTAAATTTAAATGTTAAATTTTTCATATAAATTATCGTGTTAAAGAATACCAGCAAACCAATGTGGTGTCTACTAACACAATGCATAGTACATGTCTAAAATTAACCAAGCTTTGTTTAACCGTTTGTGTGAAATTATGTTTTCATTTCCGTTAACGTACGTACACATAAATTCATTTATTTACATAACTTGGCACTAGAGCTAGTGTTGTAGGAACCTTTGGGGTTAAATTTATGTTGTCCGTCTTTAATACGTCCGAAATATATAAATTTTGTTTGTGATTTATTAGTGATGAAATGGTAATTTGACTATATGTTTTGAGTCATGAAATAGTAGCAACTTCTGACTTTTTCCCGTGTTACAGTTGGTGGAGGAAGCATAAGGAACCTAAAGTTAAATATTACGTACCTGACTTTCTGCCTAATTATAGCGTGTTTCGTGGCGGAAATCAACTCTTAGTCTAACAGAGAGTGGATATGAAAATAATTTATATTTTAAATGCACCAAGTGGAGATCGAACCCCCTATCTCCGCGATTACAGTAAGAAAAGTGAAAACTCTGAAATTCAAATAGTAAATAAACATAAGTATAATCTCACAAAATTTAACTTAACAAAATTAAAAACTTGTAGTTTAATGAGAAATATAGTAATTATTGTTATTGCATAACGTACCTATAGAAAATTCAAAGTTAATTAAGTTGTAATTTTTTTAGGTTTCACGTCAGTGAACATAATTAAGTTCTGCTTTACTAATTGTATGATGTCATATTATAGTAGATAGTGTGTTTGACATTCCAATTAAAAAATACATTATAAAATTGGATTTTTTTAAACTTATCTCGTGTTGTTAATAATTAAAATTATAATTACCGAAATAATTTGTTAATTGAATTAAAATAATATAGCTTCAATCATTTTCACGCTGTATCCCGCACACAGTAGGGTAATAATATAGGAAATACTTATTTATTTAGTATAAGTATATAAAAAAAAGAAAAATAAATAAAAAAAGAAAAAAAAATGAGTTACGTTGGCTGCAATTGGAGAGTTAAGAAAATACGATTTCTATATACAAAACTTATATTAATAAAATTTTAAATTTAAGTACAATTTAAATCTAAAACTAAACTATATCTTAGACTACTGCCTTCAATGTTGGAAAAACAGTAATCTGTCTAAACCTAAATTAATCTAACTTAACCTACGACTTAATTACTCCACGATGGAATAATAAGTGTGGGAACGGAAGAAATTCCTTTCCCACCGGCGCTGTTCACCCGATCTTCTCCTTTGTCAGCGTTTTGTGGCGCTCGGCCGCCTATCAGACGGACATATTATAATATTAAATAAGTTTTCCGCCTGTGACACCAAGCGCTATATAACAAATGAGTAAACAATCGTTTAAATATTTATATCTTTTTAATGTTCTTTAAGTGGAAACACACACTTAGGAAAAAAAAGTATTTTTTTTAATATAACGAATAAAAATTGTTGAGCGTAGCGGAATTTCAAACGCGTATCTATATTTTTACCATTCCTAAAGTGTAGAAAAATACTTTAAGAAATTTTAAAAATGTATAAAAAAATATAATTCTAAGAATCTCTTATCTTTGGGTAGCGGGAAAAAAATCTCCTTACAGAGATGCGAACATTACAAATAACTTGTAACACTTGCACGAGTGATGAGAACGTATAGCTTAGTGGTCAGAACGCTTGAACGATTTCCAAGAAATGCCAGTTCGAATTCCACTACTTTCAAAAACTATTATATTTTGAAAAAAAAACTTAATCGTTTTAATGACACAATCTTACAGATATAAAATGATTTCAATTGAAAAGATCTCTCATATTAACTAGTAATTGTTCTCGAAACTCATAACGTCGAGATTGAAAAGAATGCGGCGGGTTTTTAACAAATAAACGACAATGAAGACAAACACCAACTGTCGTTATGGGTATGGCTTGTCTTAAAGATAAGCCGTGAGTGAATGAACGCCAACATGCTTTGTTGTTTGTTGTAGTTCTTTATTGGACTTTTACTTAAGTAAGAACTTAAAAGTAATGTAATATAACAAGAAGAAGTATATTTTTATATTTTTTAATTCAAAAAATAATAAATAATGTCGTAACTAAGTAGAGATGTAAGTAAATTAAAGGATTAGCATATTTAAATAGCTTAAAATATTTGTCTGTATGGAAATCGTGCATATTATGTGGGAGAAAAGTTAGTAGGGGATAAATTTTAGCAAACGAAAAGTACATATTATTTATATCTTCATTCTGTATCTCGCACATAGATGGGTAGGCAAAGGGAATCTAGGGACTAGTGTTAAGAATCTAGTTTTAAGATATTTCTTTCCCATTAAGACATTTCCTTTGCCCACTCTCCGCCGAATTCTGGAGTTATTGTTGAGCAGTGGAAACCAACGCGCGAAAAAAAAAGTAATGTAGGTAGTGTAATTTTGTTACTTTCTTAATTTTCACAACATCTAAAAGCTATAAAATATGTTTAAATATTTTTATCAAGCAGTGATCTGAGGTTTAAGACAGCGCTCCCACGTTTGAATTTAATCGATTTCCGTTTCTATTGTACCCATATTTGCTTAGTTCTAGCAATATATTGCGTGGTCTCTTATCAATGTTATCGTGGAGACCCTTTTGAATTTCAGGTTATTGATCTATATATCTTACTACTTAAATATTGTAAATTATATTTTTTAATTTTTTTATAACTTTAAAAAATTTAAAACTTTTGACCATGTGGCTCGAAAGTTTTAATTTTTTTATATTTTTTTCTTATTTAAAAAAAAAGTTGTTAATTGTGCTTACTAATTCTTATTCTGATTATTGTACTAAGTGTTATCATCCTGTTAAAGGGGATATGGCTATAGGCATTACATTACTAATTTTGTTTTGTAATACTCTAGAGTCTAGGCGGAATTAAACCTATCTTGATATCTTAAATTTTATTTGCGAAAAAAATATATACCGGCATTCATTTAATTATAAAAGATAGAGACGGTGACTGTTTTAGTAGTATCTATAATTTAGAAGATGTACCAATTTTAGTTTACAAATAACTAAGCAGAAGCTATCTGATAAATTTTAGAGACAATTTCACTTAAGAAATACTGTGTGTAATTTTTTTAAAAAGAACTAACCTCTAATAAGGTATCTCTTAAATTAAACAAATTATATTTAAAAAAATCGCGCAATGCGTTAACAGTAAGTAAATATATGAGAATTCTGAAGAAATTAACTTAAAAAAAAATGTTTAAACACTTAAAATTCAAATTCGAACTTCCTAACTTCACTTAATATTCAAGAACCAACAAATCATGACTTTGACTTCATAATATGAAGTACAAATCAAACTTCGCCAATACACACTTCATTAGGTAGAGGGTAAAACACACAATTGAGACGCTGTATTCGTATTCATATCTACACCATAATATCAAAATATTCAGCAAAATTACGTATTCCGTAAGGGGTGCGTTTGTTACCGCTTCCGTAATCAAACGTCTTCGTTGTGTTTCTGTGTGAAGATGTTGTATAGAGGGGAAATATGATGTTAGGGATGTACCTACTGAATTCATTTATTTGTTATATGTTTTTAAGCATTTTTTTGTGCATGCGACTGTAAACTCTAAAGGTTTTGGTTCGATTTCCACTTGAGAAAATGAAATATTTAATATTTTCAATTTCTCCCTGTGACATGCGGCGTTGAATTTCGGAAAATAGGGAACGGAAGCATATGTGAAACGTGGCCTTGCCATCCGGAAATTGGGGACGGAAGTTTACCCTGCTATGTGCGGGACATAACGTACAACTAATAAGAATCTTTTTTTTATTTTATATTGTGTACATTTTTACTTCTACTTATTAAGCTTTGTATAAATAATAGATTAGCCTCTTTTCGAAAGAGAAACTATCTTATCTAAACATAATACTAAAACAATATAAGATTAAAACAATATAAGAATTTAAAAAAATATAGTCAAATTACCTTTTTAAATATCAAATATCCTTTTATTTTCTAAGAATAATTTGTGTAAATTAAGACTGAAACTTTATTCCTATTTATATTCAGTAACTTCATTTAAATGTTCTATTAATTCAATTTGAGTCATTACAACAACTAATACAATTGTTTCTTATCGACTAAAGTTTGTATTTTAAATGTTCTATTAAAAGGAAAATGTCCATACAGCCAATCGTTTTGGTTTCGATTCGATTATTTAATATTTATTTACATTTATTAATTGTTCATAAATTTATTAAATGTAAATAAATTAGTAAAAATCTCATCTTTTTTCAATTAATATTATAAAAAATGTCAGCAGTTATTCTTTTTAAGCTGATCTCAATGAGAAATAAACAACAAAAAAAGAAACATTTTTACCAAAGCTTTAATAACCTTACCATAACCGGAAATAATACACTCTCATTCTAACAAACCCTCAAAAGCTGGGATAATGCTGCTTAATTTAATGCTAAAAACTCATACAATATGTTTTGAAATTAATTATAAAACACAGGTGGATCAAGAAGAAGGTGATTCAGAGGGTTCCGGTCGTTACGGTACCATACCGCCGTTCCCACCGCCACCTCCCGGCTTAGATGGTAACTTATTAAGCTTAATTTTATTTGCTAAGCCTTTTTTCCTGTAAAGTAGTCATTTCACTTTATGTTAAATATTATGTTGTTCAAACAATATTTATGTTGCACTAGCTATAAATAAATCATATTATATTACATAAAAAATTTATATAATGTAATATTGAGAATAATATTGAAAGATTTTCTCTGATTTCTTTATGTACTCTTTTAGTTTTTTTCTTAGGGCCTCTAGTTCCCCAAATAGTTATCTGTCCAATAAACAGAATAATTGTAACACGACATTTCATTCCAACCCTTAAATTAAATTAGGTTTTTGATATTATGTAATATCAAAAACCTATTAGGAGGGACGGCCCGAAGTTCGTGCGGTTTCAGTGTTTGCCCGGATTAACGACTGTTTGTTTTACGCGATACGTAATTACGGCTTGACTTATGATACCAACTACAGTGTTGCCAACTTTCCGTACATCTTAGACTTTAGAACGCCTTGACCCTTACACTTTGTTATAATAACTGAGTTTAAACAAGGGACAAGCCAAGTTAATGAGAAATTTAAGATAATGATTTATGATTGTTTTTTTAAATTTGTAAATATATTTCGTTCACAGGATATCCTCTGCGACTCCGTGGCGAGAAAGGCGAGAGGGGATCAAGGGCAAGATATTCTTAACTCAATTTATATAATAATTTATTATATTTAAAAATATGTATTTATTTCTTTTGTATTTCATAGAAGATATATTGACAATGTCAAAATATTTTTTTTGTATATTTTATTACGGATAATATTGCTATCATTTATAATATAACCGATAAGCAGATGTAAGATACAAATATTTACTTTACATAATTATTCACATATTTTATGTTATATTTACATATTTTAACAGGCTTATACTATAGCATAGATTTTTTATAAATATGATTATCATATTACTATAATATATAAACATAAAAAAAATGTTGAAAAATATATATATAATAAATTTTAATTTATTTATTTTTACGTTAAAAAAATTATAAATAAAAAATGGGGTTTCTTTCTTCCATAAAAAATTCAGGGTCGGCGGTCTCTATAAAAACCGGGCGTATGCAAATTAATTCCACAGCAAATAGACAGCTTATAAATGAAAAAGAGAAGTGTAGAGTCGCCAGTTAACAAACATGTGGGATTGGAACGCGAAATTCACAGTTTTCACACAAAGGGCACCCTCCATTGTTCTACCGCACGATTTATCGTGTGTAGCGCCGCCTACCGTGTGACTCTTTAATAGTGACGTAACGGTTACGATACGTCACAGTATACATTTTATGACGTTTTATCTTAATTGGAAACAGGGAAAGTGTAAGGTTAACCTGTAAAAGTAACATAACTATAAAAGAAAAAAAGATATTTATTTTACATGCTATACTCATAAAACGGCATGTTATAGGTAAAATTTCATTTAAATTAAAGATTTTTTGATAAGTTAGCAAAGTAGTCAGCACGATAATGTCAAAAATTGGAGTAACCATATTTAGTTCGTGTGTTGTGTGTCGTTACTATATCACTAATTTTCTATTTATTTATTTACTATATTTTTAACATTTCACAACGATAAACATATTTAATAAGCTTATAATATATATTTCAATATAAAAACTAACAATAATCGTGCATTATAAACACACTCTACAAACCCGTATCATGATATAGAGTCATTATGGAGCACTTAACACTGTTTTGATCAACAATGTTTCATAGTATTCTACTCGAAGCCCGCTCGAGCAAATACGTTGCGTGATTGAAACATTGCAAACAAATTGAAATAGGCGATTACATATTATACTTTATAAACCATAAACTTCACGTCGACTTAGTGGGGGTAATCTTCTTAATCCTTACAGTAGTGGGTTGAAATCATCCCTGACGGAAAGGTTATATTTATATATCTATAATAATATACTAGAACAAACAAGCTATAACTATTAACATTCTCCCAAGTGAGGTTTAAATCCTTAACTCAGTAGACTCTTTAAGTATTTTTTTACGTTATTATAGTAAGCTGTTTTATTAAAATACTTGTTAAGTACTAATATATATTTTTAATAGGGTCCTCCTGGGGAATCGATTCGGGGCCCTCCTGGTCCACCGGGACCTCCTGGACCGCCAGGACAGCCAGGTTCAAATGCGATTTCAGAAATGTCAGGATCTGGAGATGACGTAAGTTGCTTTATTACAAAATATACTATTAATAAATACATCAATGAGTTCAAATATCATTTGAGGTCAATATCTACGTTTAAACTCGAGGATGGTGAAGTGATTTTATCTTTTATTCCATTATATATTCACGGAAGTGCATCAGGTCGTCGAAGCGCAGTTGTTCAATATCTATGTCAATGCTACGGTTGTGACTCTGATTCTTACTAGGGGAAAAATGTTGTTTTCATTTTCTCGATCTGGTAACAAAAGAAAGCGCGTCTTTGAGTTTTGTCACTTGACACGCAATGCCTCTAAAAAGGCGGAAGCGAAGAACGGAGGTTTTTAAAAACTAGGTTTCCCCTGACTACTGCTATATACGAGATGAACAGTCTCGAAATATGACATTATTTCTGAACTATACTTAATCTGTGAACATTATTTCACAAATTTCCACAAAACTTGTATTCCAAAAACATAATATTAATATGACAACATAAATAAAACAGCATGAATTCTAAACGCCACTACAACGTAACATCGTAAGCTAACAGTTAAAACTTATACAGTTGTTCCTAAATAACAAATAAGTAACAGAGTTTACTCCTTTATTATAATAATACAAGGGTATTCTCGCTGTAAATTAATAAACGACAAACTATGTCTTTGTAAAGGCATTGTGAGTACACTTTAAAGTAAATTCCTGTGCAGTCTAGACCACACGGTTCTCCATTAACCTGCGGGCATCGCCTACCCTGTGTAAATATTAGAGTGGTGCAAGTGATGATAAATATAAATATAATAAAAATTATTGCCAATATTTAAATTTATTTTTTATTAAAATATATATTATATATTGATTTAGATATGAAATATTTTCAATTACTTACGCCGTATTTAGTAGATATATATTTAAAAATTCCTGGCAACATTTTTTTGTTTGCAGTAAATTTAACAGTTTTTAAGTCATGCACGTCTCAAATAGCAATAAAAGTGTACAAAATTGGACAGAAAGTAATAAAGAAAGACTATTTTTCACTCTATTCTATTTTTTTATTCAATTTGTTTTTCAATTTTTATTCAATTTTCTTTATATTATATTTCAATCGCTTCAAGCTTATATTCTAAGTATGGTTCAACCCATCTCTATCAACCGCATCGCTCGCGTCGCACGTTCGTATCAACCGAACGTGAATAGCCCATTGAAATAACTTCTATACAAATCCTTCCTTGAGGCGAGCTCCACGATATATATAGTATTAAAATGACTTTTACTCTTTACTGGCATAATATTGAGAGGTTCTTTATTGCTATTCAATAAAAAGAAAATAGGGGAATAGTGATATTGTGTGCGTTTTGTAAACAGACTAGCCAATGTGGCGTCCCTCGAGGGTATTATTATGTTTAATAGCCTATATTTATAAATCCTTTTTGTGCTGTATGCCTTTTAAAAATTTTAATAAAGATTTCAAAATTTAAGGTAACATTGATGAAATTAAATAATAATTTGATAATGCTTGTTTTCTTCACTTATATGTGAAATACAGGAACATATATGTATAACTAAATATTAATAAAATCAGCTTCACGTTGTATCCCGCACACAGCAGAGTAGCAGAGGGTACTTAATGTTAAGACACTCCATTCCCCACTTTCTGTCGAATTCAGGAGGGATTGTATGTTGAGTGGCGGAACTCAACGTCGCGCTTTGTCACGACACCACAGCAAAGAAATGAAAATATAAATTTATATATATGTATCTTTCATATCCTCGAGTGAGGATTGAACCCACACTTGTGCCGCTGCGCCATGACTGGCCTCTAAATATTAATATTTAGCACAACAGATATATATTAATAGCGTTTCATATATATATATATTAATAGCGTTTGTATTACATTACATTATATATTAATGTACACATAAACAGATATTATCTAAACGTTATCCGCTTAGCAAACAGCGTTGCAAGTAAACATTTCAATTATTTTACTACTGAAATAGCAAAATTTAGAACCAAATTAACTACTCTCACAGCCAGAGTTCATTCCATTTAGAATATGCTACCTTATATATCAAATATATATATCTTTCAAAACACTGTAGCAATTTTCTAAATGTTAGTTCGAACTACCGGGAAACTGCGGTTCACTAAATTGGTGCGATCATAACTAAGTTTACTATGCACTTGGCGCTGGCCCAATGTTCGATAGCAATCGATTCATTTACTTTTCGATGTTTTTTCCCTTCATAACTGACACAGTTCTATAATATATTGGTTTTCGTTTGCCATTTTTTATTATAAAAGTAATCGTATTTAATAATATTGAACACAAAAAATGAATGTACATTTTTAAATTCTATAAAACGCCCGGTGGTTTTATGTGGAAAAATTAAATTAACACGCGCTGCAGTTGTAAAAATATTATGTCGTTTGGTGTACAAGTAAATGAAACATTTGAGTTTTGTAGTGTTGTTCAAAATAATTTTTCAATTTTTATATAATATGTAGAGCTCATGTATTATAAATCAATTAAAGCTTGCATCTATTCAGGTAAAAGGTTTAAAGTCACGATTGATTTTTTTTTCACTTTAGATTATCACTGTATTCCGTACATAACAGGGTAGGCAGAAGGGACCTGGGAACCTACTGTAAAGACACTCCGTTCTCATTAAGACACCTCCGTTCCCCACTTGTTCCGCTCTGGTAGAGCGAGAAAATGAAACTATTAAATATTTCATTTCCTCGAATCCCCACTTTATGGTTAAAAGCGGAAACTGTAAAAAATAATGTATAATTATTTTTTGCCGGGAGAAACCGAGTAAATTAAAATAAAATTGCCTAATAATTTTTTTATTGAATTAAATGTAATATACATTTCTTTTCTTGCTGCTTAATGGATTAGAAGACTAAAGTTATGGTTTGTATTTTTTTACTTTAACAATTGATTCATAATATGATATTAGACTATACATTAGCAATGTTTTTATATGAATAAATATTTAGCTTTCCTAAGATTTTTTTTGTTTATGTTTAACTTATTTAAAAAAGTATTTTCTTTTGTTTCAATAGCAAGTGTTTGGTGAAAACTACGTATCACTTGGACAGTGTGGATGTAACACCAGTGTATTATTGTCTTTATTGGAGACTGCCCCGGAACTACAAGGGCCGCCTGGACCTCCAGGCATAGTTGGTGCGGACGGAAGGACCGGAGCTCCTGGTATTGCCGTAAGTTATTATTTTAAATTTTAGTAAAAAGTTTTATAATACTAATAAGGTAAATTTGAAAAAATTGCACAGATTCAGACCGTTTTTATTTGTAACGGTTATTTGAAGTTAATGAAAAGACATAAAACATTATTATTAGTTACAGTTTACCTTATAGGTAAATGTATTTTACTAATAGACAGACTTTCGAGGAAATCGCTATGCAAAATAATTTTATAGTATTATTTATGTTTTCAGCCACTCTTCCTATCATAAACTGCTTTTCTTGGAAATTTCCTTATTCTCTTATTTCATATTTATGAAAGAAAATAAATTGGATACTTTTTATATTTAAAAGGGTCAACCTGGAATGCCAGGTGACAGAGGGCCGATTGGTCTACGAGGTGAAAAAGGTGACCGAGGTGACGATGGCCCTCGAGGACCAGAAGGTCAACCTGGGCCAAAGGGTGAGCCTGGAGTCGATGGAAGACCGGGTGTTGTTGGACCCCCAGGTCCGCCGGGACCTCCCGGATCTTCCGATTATAGCAATTTTGATGTATGT